>CAUYRH010128750.1:0-18223 GCA_963574655.1 Perodicticus potto | reverse complement strand
GAGTCTCCTGCCTCCACCTCCCAAGTAGCTGGGACTACAGGCGCCCGCCACAATGTCCGGCCATTTTTTGGTTGCAGCCGTCATTGTTGTTTGGTGGGCCCAGGCTGGATTTGAACCCGCCAGCTCAGGTGTACATGGCTGTCGCCTTACCCCATTGAGCCAAAGGCGCTGAGCCTTATTTCTTTCTCTTGTCCAACTGCTCTAGCTAGAACTTCCAGTACTATGTTGAATAACAGTAGTGAAAGTAGGCATTCTTATTTTGTTCCAGATCTTAGAGGAAAGGCTAGTACATGATCAGCTATGGGTATGTCATATATGGCCTGTATAGTGTTGAAGTATCTTCTACCTATACCTAGTTTTTTTGAGAGTATTTATCATGAAGTGATGTTGAAATGTATTGAATATTTTTCAGCATCAGTTGAAATGATCCTATGTGTTTTGTCCATTGTTCTGTTGATAGGATGTATCACATTGACTGATTTGGGTATGTTGAACCATCATTGCATCCCTGGAATAAATCCCACTTAATGATGAGTAATCTTTTAATGTGTCATTGAGTTTAATTTGCTAGTATTTTGTGGAAAATTATCTTTTTTTTTTTTTTGTAGTTTTGGCTGGGGCCGGGTTTGAACCCACCGCGTCCAGTACATGGGGCCGGCGTGGTACTCCTTTGAGCCACAGGCACCTCCCTGGAGAATTATCTTTTTGTGTGTGTCTTTGTCTGGGTTTGAAAGCAGGATGATACTGGCCTTCCAGAATGAGTTTGGGAGTATTACTGCCTCCTTGATTGTTTGAAATAGTTTGAGTAGGATTGGTGTGGATTCTTCTTTTAATGTTTGGTAGAATTCAGAATTAAAGCCTTTGGGTCCTGGGCTTTTTATTACTGCTTCTATCTTGTTACTTGCCATTAGTTTATTCAGGTGTTGGATTTCTTTCTAGTTCAATGTTGGTGGTTGTATGTGACTAGGAATTTATCCATTTCTTCTAGGTTTTCCAGTTTATCGGCTGCCAGATTTTGATGTTTCTGCCCTCAAAATGTCCCCCACTGTTCTCCACCTCAAATGCATTTCTCCACCAGCCTCTTCAGGGCTTTTCTCAGTTCTGGTCTCTATCTCTTTTTCCCTCATTCTACATACTGCTAATCTTCCCACTGCCCTATTTTCCTCCTGTCAGTTACCTGCGCAGAAACTGCACAGTGGGTCCCTATTGTTTAGTGAATGGAACCCTGACCCTGGTGTGTTGAAAGGCACGTGGGCTTGAAGTCAATGGCCTAGCTGTGAGTCAGTCTGCTTTGGTGTGGTGGGAGCGGGTCAGTGTGGTCCATCTGTCCATTGCTGGAGTAGAAAGTGCTGACAATCTCACCTGGAAAGAAATCCCAGACTAGGAGAAGGAGAAGAAGACATGGGCTTGGCGCCTGTGGCTCAATGGGCTAAGGCGCCAGCCACATACACCTGAGCTGGCAGGTTCGAATCCAGCCCAGCCCGCCAAACAACAATGATGGCTGCAACCAAAAAATAGCCAGGCGTTGTGGCAGATGCCTGTAGTCCCAGTACTTGGGAGGTGGAGGCAGGAGAATTGCTTGAGCCCAGGAGTTGGAGGTTGCTGTGAGCTGTGATGGCACAGCACTCTACCCAGGGCAATAGCTTGAGGCTCTGTCTCCAAAAAAAAAAAAAGACATGGCTGGTTCTCAGATAAACATATCAAAGAAGCTGTTGACATTCAGGGATGTGGCTATAGAATTTTCTCCAGAGGAGCCGGCATGCCTGGACACTTCTCAGCGGAATTTGTACAGGGATGTGATGATACAGAACTACAGAAACCTGGTCCCCCGGGGCTTGCTGCCTCTAAGCCAGAGCTGATCACATGTCTGGAGCAAAGAAAAGAGCCCTGGAATGTGAAGAGAGAGGAGACAACAGCTAAACACCCAGAACTGTCTTCTCGTTACACGAAGGACTTTCTACCAGAGCATGGTAAAAAGGTGATAATGACGAGACATGGAAGCTGTGGCCTTGAAAATTGACACCTAAGAAAAGGTGTAGGTAAGCTTCTTTCAGAGCTCTGCCTCTTTGGTAAGCTAGAGAACTGCGATTCAGTTAACCTCTCTGAATCGCATTCATTTTTCCTATCAGTGAAAGTAGTCACAGTGACCTCACTGTCTACTGCATGGGGCTGTCTATAAATGAGAGGATGACTTTAATTTTTGTTTTTTTGTAGTTTTTGGCTGGGGCTGGGTTTGAACCCACCATCTCCGGCACATGGGGCTGGCGCCCTACTCCTTTGAGCCACAGACGCCATCTATAAATGAGAGGATGAATGCAAATCATGACTGCAATGCAAGGCATTGCCTCACCGTTACCACCCCAACTCCTGCCAAGTAATTAGGGGCTTGGAAAAGATTGGAAGATGCCCTGCCACATCCTTGGCTTCAGGCAAGGCCATTTTCTTTATACCGCTCTCTGGCTTCTCACTTTCCTCTATGAGCCCCTACTCACTCTGTAGAGGTCAGCTCCATCTCTTTTCAACAGACCCCTCCATTGAAACACACACTCCTCCTCTGTTCTCAAAGACAGTGGCAAACACATCTGAGAATGAGCTTGAATTATTTTCTGTGCATTAGTCTTATCACCTCAACTAAACTGCAAGTTACAATGCATTTTATATTTGGGGTGGTAATTATTTCTTACCAGGCGTTGCACCAGGCTAGATGCTCTATGTGCACTATCTGTTGAACTTCACTCTAGTCCTGTGAGGCAGATGTTCTCATTTCCAGCTTACTCGTGACAAAACTGTGGTTCAGAGATGAACCATAGGCAATTTTCTCAGTCACACATTTAGAAAGCTGTGGAGCCAAGATTGGAACAGAATACTCTGCTTCTTCTTTTACACCATTTGCTGGCCTTGGTACTTGCCCTTGGGCTGTGGTCAAGTGGGCATTATCGACTTGTTGGGTGTTGACCTGAGCTATGTGTATATAGCCAAAGCAAAGTGGAAGACATGAGCAGAGGAAAATAAAAGGAAGAGGAAAGAGAAATAAAAGGTGATATCTAAGGGCTATTGCTTTTTTTTAAGATGGAAAAAACTTAATGTGTTTATATGCTTAAGGGAAAGAGCCAACAGAGCAGAAGAGGTACAAGCTATGACACTAATAATAGCTGACATTTATTAAGCACAGGCCTGTGCCAGGAGCCATGCTAAGCACTTCACCAGGATTACTTCACTAATCCTTCATAACACTCTTATAAAGTGGGTGCTATTATTACCATAATATTTTAGAGATGAGGAAAGTGAGGCTTTGTCCAAGATCACACAGTGAGTGGTGATTTAAAAACAGGGCTCTGAACTGCTGTGCCTAGGAATGAAGAGGCTTCCTCCTTTCCTAGGATGGAAGCCAAGGCCCTGGCTGAGGAGCACCTGGTAAACACAGTGCCCTGTGCTCTATTCACATTAATTATGAGACTTGTAGCGTCCTTCAGAGAAGGTCTTTAAGAAATCGGACACTCAGTGGCTAGGGACTTACTTGAAGTCTTTATCTTCTCTCTTTAAACACATTCAACATGAATTATAATCAATGTGGGTGTCTGTGTCCTGAAACCATTATTAGCCTTTGTTTCCAACACTTCTCATCTGGTCAACTGGAATGGGAATTCCTAGCTTGAGAAAGTGATGTGCGTGGGGGCGGTAACTTGTGAGTGTTTGGTTGAACAACTCTCCTCAAGAGGCTTAACTCTACTCCCGTGGATCTGGTGAGTCTACCTTCACTTGTTTTTTTTTTTTTTTTTGAGACAGAGTCTCACTGTGTTGCCTTGAGTATGCCATGGTGTCACAGTTCACAACAACCTCAAACTCTTGGGCTTAAGCAATTCTCTTGCCTCAGCCTCCCAAGTAGCTGGGACTACAGGTGCCCACCACAATGCCTGGCTACTTTTTTGTTATAGTTGCCATTGTTGTTTGGCAGGCCCAGGCTGGATTCGAACCCCCCAGCCCTGCTGTGTGTGGCCAGCGCCCTAGCCACTGAACTACAGGCGCCGAGCCTCTACCTTCATTTTTGACCGTAGACCTCTTCATCACACTGCCAATGATACAGGAATGGTACTATTTACAGCACTCATTTCAGTGAATAAGGCAATTGAATTTTTGTGTTTGCTTTAAAATCCACAGAATATTTTGGTTTAATCACAGACATTTTTTTTTTGAGACAGAGCCTCAAGCGGTCACCCTGGATAGAGTGCCTTGGCATCACAGCTCACAGCAACCTCCGATCTCTGGGCTCAAGCGAGTCTCTTGCCTCTGCCTCCCAAGTAGCTGGGACTATAGGCACCTGCCACAATGCCCAGCCATTTTTTGGTTGCAGTCGTCATTGTTGTTTGGCGGGCCTGGGCTGGATTCGAATCCTCCAGCTCAGGTGTATGTGGCTGGCACCTTAGCCTGTTGAGCCACAGGTGCCGAGCCTAATCATAGACATTTTTTAAAAATAACTACTCAGGGGTATACAATTGAAAAAAATGTTGAAAGAGTATAGGGAATGTAATATAAAGTCTCAATGAGTGAAAAGCTTAGAGAGAAGAAGTAGAGAGATAGCCAGCTTGTTATTGATTTTGTATTTAATGGACACAGCACTATCCTGTCTGTACCTCACTTACCGTTCACAACAACTGCTATCCAAGTTAGAAGGGCTCTTTCATCTGTAAGTAACAGAAAATCCGCTTGAACAGATGGAGGTTGCTTTTCTCAGTTGACAAGAGGCCTGGAGGTGGCAGGCATTCTAAGACTGGTGTGGTGGCCCAGAAGTGTCATCAGGGATCCAAGTCACCTCTCTTGTCATGGTGGCCTTGTTGTTCATGAGTGTTAAACTCACAGTTGGGGTTATCACGCCTGTGTTCACGACTAGGAAGAGGAAGAACAGAAAAGGGAGACACTACATCGGGCATCTTTGCTTTCATTAGAATGCAAAAGCTTTTCCAACAAACTCTTCATCGGCCATAACTGTGTCATTGCTGAATATCACTATGGTCATCTTCCAAGTATTCCTGGAAAGCTATGCACCAAGGCCAGGAACCTTGAAGGCCTTCAGGCCAGTGAATGGGGTCCTTCAAAGCAATTTTGGAACTCTTTATCTGGCAATTATATCATAAATGGCATCAAAATGTCCTCCTTTCAATATTTCCTTTATCTTCGGGTAAAGAAAAAAGTCATTGTAGGCCAGATGAAGTGAGTCGGAAGGATGTTCCAACACAGTTATTTGTTTACTGACTGAGAACTCCCTCACAGAAAGTGCTGTGTGAACTGGTACATTGTTGTGATGCAAGAGCCATGAGTTGTTGGCAAAATGTGCAGGTCAGTTTTGTCTTTTGGACACAGTCTTTTCAGTACTTCCAAATAGTAAACTTTGTTAACTATCCAGTTGGTACAAATTCATAATGAACAATCCCTCTGATACCAAAAAAGGTTAGCAATATCATTTAGACTCTTGATTTGGACCAATGGAACTATTTTGGTTGTGGAGAATTGGCTGGCTTCCATCGTTCACTTTGACACTTCAGGGTCATATTGGTTGGTACCCCCACTTTTCATCAGCAGTGATAACACAGCCCAAAACATTTTCTTGCCTCTCCAAAAAGTCCTGACAAACTTCAACTCTGTTTTGCTTTTGTTCATTGGTGAGCTCCTTCAGGACCATTTTGCACACATCTTTCTCACGCCAAGGTTTTTAGTTAAAATTTTCCAAACTGTTCCTCTATTGATGTTTAGTTTGTCTGTTGTGCTTTTCACTGTCGGCTCACAATTCTGAAGCACAAGTCAAGGAATTTTTTCAATGTTTTCATCAGTTCTGTTCATTACTGGCTGCCCTGACCTCTCTTCATTAGTGACACTTTCTCTCGCCTCAGAAAAATGTTTAATCCATTTGCATTCTGCTGTTTTCTTCATGGCATGATCCCCATAAACTTGGATTAACATATCCCCGATTTCATTTCCACTCTTGCCAAGTTTAACAAGAAATTTAATGTTTGTTTGTTGCTCTAATTCAAGCTCTGACATTCTCACAACAGCACATAAAAACATGCAACAACAATGAACACCTACTCAGAAAGACACCACCACACATCAACGTGAACATCACTGTGAGACACAGATATAGGAAGGTTATGAACCCTCACTGAGTTTTTTTCATAATGCTGTCAACATGAGGACATGATAGCAAGTTCATGATCTTAATTGTCAACCTTGTATACCATGAAATAGAATAGTCATAAATAATCTTTCTTTCTTCTTCTTTTTTTTTTTTATTGTTGGGGATTCATTGAGGGTACAAGAAACCAGGTTACACTGATTGCGTTTGTTAGGTAAAGTCCCTCTTACAATCGTGTTTTGCCCCCAAAAGGCACATGTGGCACACACCAAGACCCCACCTCCCTCACTCCTTCCCTCTCTCTGCTCTTCCTTTCCCCACCCCTCCCTCATTCTTTCTCTCTCTGCTCTCCCCTTCCCCCACCCACACCGTGTCTTTAATTGTCATTAATTGTCCTCATATCAAAATTGAGTACATGGGATTCATGCTTCTCCATTCTTGTGATGCTTTACTAAGAATAATGTGTTCCACTTCCATCCAGGTTAATACAAAGGCTGTAAAGTCTCCATTTTTTTTAGAGGCTGAATAGTATTCCATGGTGTACATATACCACAGCTTAAGCTCAAGCAGTCCACCTGCCTCAGCCTCCCAGAGTGCTAGGATTACAGGCATGAGCCACTACATCCAGCATACTTTTACTTTATTAAAGACCAAAGTGCGAGGCATTGGGAGTTCCTGTTGCTTTACTATGTACCATGTAGTTACTAGGGGTAGAAAAACCCGCATAAGGGCTAGGTATGGTGGTGGCTCATGCCTAAAATCCCAACACTTTGCAAGGCTGAGGCAGGAGGATTATTTGGGCTCACTAGGTCAAAAACAACCTGGTCAACATAGCAAGACCCTGTGTCTACAAAAAATTTTTGAAAAATTAGCTGAGCAGGGTGGTGCATATCTATAGTACTAGCTGCTCAGGAGGCTACAGCAGGATTGTTGGAGACCAGGAGTTCGAGACTGCAGTGAGCTACGGAGGTAACCACTAGACTCCAGCCTCGGTAACAGAGCACAGGAGGGAGGAAACAAGGAAGGAAGGCCGACAAAAGGATTGACATGCTTAGAGAAAGGAAAGGGGAGGCCAAGTCTTGTACCTCTGCACCCTGCCACTCAAAGGTCCAGGAAAGAGAAAACTCAGTTCAGGGCAGAAAAAGGAGCTCAAGAGAAATATGACAAGAAGGAGGCACCCCACAAGTGATCACTTAGCAGAAAGTACAGGCTGTCTCGGTGCCTGTGGCTCAATGGGCTAAGGGGCCAGCCACATACACCTGAGGTGGCGGGTTCGAATGCAGCCTGGGCCCGCCAAACAACAATGAAGGCTGCAACCAAAAAAAAATGGCCGGGCGTTGTGGCGGGCGCCTGTAGTCCCAGCTACTTGGGAGGCAGAGGCAAGAGACTCGCTTGAGCCCAGGAATTGGAGGTTTCTGTGAGCTGTGATGCCATGGCACTCTATCCAGGGTCTCAGCTTGAGGCTCTATCTCAAAAAAAAAAAAAAAAAAGAAAGTACAGGCTTACCGGAGGGCCCCAGATGACTCTCCAAGCCCCAGTCACTTGACACTGCTTGAGAATTCTGGGCAGGCACTTGTAGTTTCCAGCCACCCAGAGCCAGACTGACTTGTGTGGTTTGGACTCTGCCTTCACTTTTCTTGCTAGTGGATCTTACAGTCCTGCAGGCATCGGGGCTTAAAATATATATGTTTGGAGTCAGTTTTGAATCCAGAATCTCTCATCAACTAGCTGAGCTGTGTGGTCTTACACAAATCACTTCTGTTTTCTCCATCTGCAGGGTGGAATCATAGCACCTACATCACAGGGCAGCAGTGAGCTGCAAAGGACTCTAGCAGTCTCTGAGTCACCCTGTAAATGTGAGCTAATATTATTACATATTCTGAACTGTTCTTTGAATGATAATGAAAATTAACTCATCATCAGTTTATGCAGTTGAGAATTAAATGAATATTTTTAAAACATTTTACATATAAATTTACAGTCAAAGTCATAACATGAAGTCTAGCTGTGTGATCTTGGGCACATTACTTAACCTCTCTGTGCCTTCTACCTTATATGTAATAAAGAATTAGTAATATCTAGAACAATCTCATAGAATAGGATTACATTAGTTTCCTTTCGTGAAGCACTTAGATCTATACCTAGAATACAATTAAATGTTCACACCTATAATCCTAGCACTCTGGGAGACCGAGGTGGGAGGATTGCTTGAGCTCACAAGTTCGAGACTAGCCTTAGCAAAAGTGAGACTCCTGTCTCTACTAAAAATACAGAAACTGAGACAAGAGGATCACTTGAACCCAAGAGTTGGATGTGGCTATGAGCTGTGATGCCATGGCACTCTACCCAGTGCAATAGCTTGAGTCTCTGTCCAAAAAAAAAAAGAATATGATTAAATGTAACACAGGTGCTTGTTTTTTTGTTTTTGTTTTTGTGACACAGTCTCACTCTATTGTCCAGGCTAGAGTGCCATGGTCTCAACCTAGCTCACAGAAACCTTAAACTCCTGGGTCCAAGCGATCCTCCTGCCTCAGCCTCCTGAGTAGCTGGGACTACAGGAACCCACCACAACACTCAACTAATTTTTTTCTATTTTTAGTAGAGATGGGGTTTCACTCTTGCTCAGGCTGGTCTCAAACTCCTGAGCACAAGGGATCCTCCCACCTTGGCTTCCCAGAGTGCTAGGATTACCAAGCATGAGGCACCAAGCCAGCCTAGGTGCTTGTGTTAAATAAACAGAATGACCTGTTGTGATTATCCAAGATGTAGCGTAACCACCCCCTCCTTCTACTTGTTTTTCTGTACGTCAGGGCTCGTACCATAGGGTGAGCAGGAACAAGGAAAGGAGAGAAAATTCAAAGGAATTTATTTTGCCTTTAATACTGGAGCAATATGAGCTTGAAATGTCACAAATAAAAGCCAAAAGACTACTCAGAGAAAACTTTTCCTGGTAGCATATTTAGTGGTTTGGTTTTACAGTTGAAGACACATATTTATTGATTGATTTTTTTGAATTTTTAAACTTTGTTTTGTTTTGTTTTTATTAAATCATGACTGTCTACATGCATGCATTTATGCAGTTCAGTGTACTGATTTGATATACAATGCAAAATGCTTACATTGAACCGATTAACACATCCATCGCAATTACATTCTTTTCTTTTCTCACAACCTCAAACTCTTGGGCTTAAGCAATTCTCTTGCCTCAGCCTCCCAAGTAGCTGGGACTATAGGCTCCTGCCACAATGCCCAGCTATTTTTTGGTTGTAGTCGTCATTGTTGTTTGGCAGGCCGGGGCTGGATTCAAACCCTTGAGCTCCAGTGTATTTGGCTGGCACCCTAGCAGCTGAGCTACAGGCACCCAGCCTATATTCTTTTCTTAATAGTTTGAAATGTACCATCACATCATGCACATTAAGTGAGGTCCCCCCTGAAAACACATGTTTAAAAGCATTAATTTTGAGCGCCTGTAGTCCCAGCTACTTGGGAGGCAGAGGCAAGAGACTCCCTTGAGCCCATGAATTGGAGGTTGCTGTGAGCTGTGATGTCACAGCACTCTATCCAGGGTGACAGCTTGAGGTTCTGTCTCAAAAAAAATAAAAAATAAAAAAAATAAAGAAGAAAATAAAAGCATTAATTTCCAGGGATGCTCTACTTTTCCAGTGATTGAAATATTTGTATCCACCATCCAGAGCCCTTTCTTCCTGGTACTGAGGTGTTTGAGAAGACAGATCAATAAACATGATGCTGCTTCTTGAGTGAATATAGCTCCAGAACAAAGGGAATCGGTCTTAAGGATGTGCTGGGGGCTGCTCTATGGTAAATGGAGGATGAGTTAAGTTACGTTTCTCAGAATTCCCTTCTCGCTCTGATTCAGTTCGAGTTGGGTGAACGTGTACGAGCTCTAAGGGACAGAAGTAAAGCCATCATACTCTGAAGATGATTGCAGGTCGGAGCCACAAGAAACAGACACAGAGGTGCCACGGGACCCAGTTTGCCCTTGTTCTCTCTCATTCCACGTCCAGCATCCAGCTGCTTGTCCTCCTGACTAACAGCGGCCTCAGACCAGGCAGTTCCTGCAAACTCAGGGAGGAGATAGCCACAGGCCTTCCATGCCAGCCTCCCTACCCAGTGTCACTTCAGCAGCTGACACGACTGGCTTCCAGACTCCCCCATGAGCTCGGACTCATTCACCCATACCGGAGCTGCTTTGTGACTGTTCTCCAACCCTTCCACGACTGCTACTGTCCTTCTGTCCCCAGCTCCTCCCTCATTATACAAAGCCTTGTATTGATAATAAATCCCTTTTCTTCTACCACACTCTGTGGCTCTGCTTCCCTTTCTTCTTCTTCATTTATTTATTTATTTTATTTTTTTGCAGTTTTTGGCTGGGGCTGGGCCTGACCCCACCACCTCCAGCATATGGGGCTGGTGACCCACTTCTTTGAGCCACAGGCACCGCCCTTCTTTTTTTTTTTAAGGCAGAGTCTCACTCTGTCACCTGAGGTTGAGGGCCATGGTGTCATCATAGCTCACAGCAACCTCAACCTCTTGGGCTCAAGCAATCCTCTTGCCTTAGTGTCCCAAGTAGCTAGGACTACTGGCCCCCACCACAGAACTTGGCTAATTTCTCTATTTTTGGTAGAGATGGGGTTTTGCCCTTGCTCAGGCTGGTCTTGAACTTCTATGTTTAAGAGATTCTCGCACCTCAGCCTCATAGACTGCTAGGATTATAGGTATGAGCCACCGTGCACAGCCAGAAAAGAAAACGACCCTGCTTTCCTGATTGACTGAAACAAACAATGTTTCCTCCTGGCCACGGTAAGGCCACAGATCCTACCCCCTGCCTCCCAGTGGAGACCCTCCACACAAGTGCCTCATTGTCTATGTATGTGTCCACCAGGATTAGAGATTTTATGTATTCTGATCTGTGCCAGATCAGGAATAAGACAGCCCTGGCTACTGGAATTCACACTCCAACTGTGCAGAGGGGATCTGACATACATTAAAAAACTACCTCAAGCAGCAAACCAGGGTCTTACTCCCCAAGAGATGCACAAGACAATTCATTAAGGCATGAGAAGATTAGCGATTTTACTGATATTTGTTTTACCTTATCTTTTTCTTATCTTTGTCTTTCCTAGCATGTACAAAATATAAATACATAGAACTTCTATAGGTTAATGACCCAAAGGACTGTAATAAACTGGTGAACAAAAGGAACTAGGCCTTCTGTACTGATACCTACATGGGGGGCATGTCCGGCCTATGAAAATTAGATCAACTTAAGGAGGTGGTCAGTGTAGGGAGGTGGTCAACTATGGAGGTTCTAGTGTCTATATATTTATATGTGAGTATATACTGATGCTTTATTCCTGATAGGTGCATGTGATCAGAAAAGTTGGATCCTTGGTACGAGGCATTGCACAATAAGTACCATTAGGAAATCAGAACAAGGAGCTTTCCCTGTGCTCTAGGGGAAAAAGGATTTCTTTTTTTTTTTTTTTTTTAGAGACAGAGTCTCATTTTGTTGCCCTCGGTAGAGTGCTGTGGCGTCACAGCTCACAGCAACCTCCAACTCTTGGGCTTAGGCGATTCTCTTGCCTCAGGCTCCAGAGTACCTGGGAACACAGGCTCCCGCCAAAACGCCCGGCTATTTTTTTATTGCAGTTTGGCTGGGGCCGGGTTTGAACCTGCCACCCTTGATATATGGGGCCAGTGCCCTACTCACTGAGCCACAGGCGCCACCTGGGAAAAAGGATTTCATCTGGCGGCCCCACTTTTCACATACCACCTCGACTACCACCACCAAGGGGCTGCTGCTCCTCTGCACTGACCAACTCGCCTCTGGTGTGGGGCTTCTTCACTGGCTGCTCCCTCAGCCCCAGGTGTCCTTTCCGTCTTCCCTGGCTGCCCCAGTGTGTCACTCAGCTCCTATCCCATCTGATGTTTTCTTTCCTTGATTGTTTGTTTGGAAACCCCAGGGATTCAGGGGCTTCCTCTGTCCTATTCCTGGCTGTATCTGAAGCACCTAGAATTGTGTCCAGCGCACACTAGATGCTCAGGAAATACTGTTGAAAGAAAGAAGGAAAGGAAGGGGGGAGGGAGGGGGCAGGGAGATGGAGAGACCGCACATGCACAGGGAGGGTAGGCATCATTCCACTAGCCACACAGGAGCTCTTTTTCCTCCTGCTAATGGCCCTTTTGGGAGAAAATCGTGTCCTCCAAAAGCAATGGCAACAGACCTGCTGCTTTTGTTTTTGCTCTGGAATTCACTGTTTTGCAGGGAGCAGGTGGCTTCCTTCCCCGAAGGATGGCTCTCATTACAATCCAGGTTTCAGGCAGTACCTGAGTCAGCTCAGAGTAGAAGCCCAGAGGTTTCGCCAGCCCTGGCCAGCCGCTGATGCCGGCTCCCTACCTCAAGGGAAATAGTTTTCTGTTTATTTTAGTTAGTTTTGCTTTTTTTGTTTCCTTGTGCAGTTTCAGCAGCAAGTTATTTTGGCTGAGCAAGTTATTTTAAATGTCCGAGCACTGGGGTCTTTTGATTCTGAGTTCATGTTCCCACCCCTCCTCTCCATTGTTTTTGACTCTAGTTATGCCCCAGCCTCCTATTGGCCTCCACGGGGAGGGGGGGACCAGAAAGAATTCACAGCTCGCTCACCAGAGTCATGGGCTATCTCTCAGTGGAATCCAGAATCGTGAGCCATGAGTATATAAGCTTTTCAATTCATCTGGCAATCATATGTCAATTTATTTCATTGCTTCAAACTGATTTTCATTCATTCATTTATTCAACAAATACTTATTGTACTTACTATGTGTCAGGGACTGTTTTAGGCCCAAGAGATAATGCTGAACAAACTGCAAAGATCTCCGCCCTCGTGAATATTCAAAACTGGTATGGTTGGTATTTACTTATACATTTATTTCCTACTTCTCCAAATAGAATATAAATTCTTTGAGAGGAAGGGCAAATTTTAGTTACCTTGGTGTCGTAAAGGGTTCAATAAATACATATTTGCTGCTTGTTTGACTGAAGTTATTACTTAGCCTGACTGTAAGCTAAAAACTCCAATTACATTACCAGTAAAAAGTCACACCTTCAGGAAACACCAAATGCTTACCGGCTTCTGTTCTCACAACACCCTTGGAGTGGGGACAGTTATGATCCTATGTTTGGCCAAGAAAGCCAAGGAAACTGAGCAACACAGTAGCCAGAATAGAACCCAGCTCTCCTTCTGCACAGAGCTGGTGCTCTGTGAGGCACAGACCCTCACCTGGAAGAACTTGGAAGGCAGGGACAAGGCCTTATTCATCACTGCGCCCCCAACATCTAGAATGTGCCTGGCACATAGCAGGTGCCATCAAACAAGCTGAAACATGTAAGCAGCCACTACGGTGGGCTGGCTGGAACTGACCACCCTAGTCCTGCGAAACTATAGGCACCAATCCTGGCAATCTGCAGGCCCAACTAGTCTTGTCCTGTGAACCAAATCCAAGGTTCCCTTGGCGCCCTGTTTCCCACTAGGCATTGTCTGATGTACCTGGAGTAAGCCAGAGGCTCCCGAAGACTCGTGGACTTCTGCCTTCCTCTTGGGCCCCTCCTGGGACACCCCCCTTCACCATGTACCCTCCCTCTTTCAGGTTCCTACAGGTCTGTCCTAAACCTCAGACTAGTTAGTGGAGTTCCTCATTCACCATGAGCTTCTCCGCCCAAGACCCAAACCCTTGTTCTTTTCTCAGCAGAAGACGTGGGTCTGCTTCATCTGCACACTCCTCCCCTGCCCCAGGACCCACCGCTTGATTATTCCTGTGTTTCATCATATCTAGAGCCTCTGCATCTCTACACACAAAACCAGATCCTTGGAAGCTGGTGCCTAAAGAGAGCCTAAGTTTGCAGTACTCCTCTGGCACTGAGAGTCTGATCATCCTCCTCACAGGCCAATCAATTCCACCACTGAGCTGGCTCCTCCAACCCCAGGCTGCCATTGATCGCAGGTTCACCTCCCTCTCACTGCCTGCTCTTGAGGCTTCAGTGGATGGGCAACTGATCACCCCACACTTTGTCATGACATTCCTGCTGACTGCAGTGACCAGGTGACAAGAGCCACTCATAGCCTTCCCTTTCGACACATCTCTCCTTTTCCCTAGCAGCTGAAGCCCGATTGCCAAATAATTTGTCATTCTAGGTCACTTGATTCACCTTAGCAAGTGTATTTTTCTAGTAACTGATGAACACTGAGTTAGGTTTTAGGTGACATTGGTGGCATGGAAGTAAGTCATCTAGGATGACTACTTTAAGCCAAGAAACACCCCCAGAGCATGAGTTTTCTGCAGAAGCCCATTATCACGGCCTCTTACCAGTTAGATCCCTCAAATGTCCCTAGACTCATGTGGGTCAGGGGAATTCAGAGTGTTGGCTTGAACCCTAATCTCGTTTTCCCCTCACTCTACCCAGATCAGTTTGTTGGTTCTCTAAGGTGAGCTTCCCAAAGTGTATCCTGAAACTATTGCTCCTCAACAAAGAAAAGAAAATTCTGGCTTAGACAAAGCTGTACAGTATCCCTTGGTTTCCCTGGGGGACTGGTTCCAGGACCTCCCAAGGATACCAAAATCCATGAATTCTCAAGTCCTGATATAAAATGATGTCGCATTTGCCTATAAACTATATACATCCTCCCACGCACTTTAAATCATCTCTAGATTACTTATCAAGGTTAACACAATGTAAATACTTGTCATATTGTTTTGTTCAAGGAATAATGACAAGGAAAAAGTCTGTGCCTGAGCAAGAGTGAGACTCTGTCCCTACTAAAAACAGAAAACCTCTCCAGGTGTGGTGACAGGCACCTGGAGTCCCAGCTACTTGGGAGGCAAGGGGATTGCTAGAGTTTGAGGTTGCTAAGCTAAGACACAAGTGCCCTCTACTCAGGGGAACAAAGTGAGACTCTTTCCAAAAAAGGAAAAGAAAAGAAAAAAGTGTGTATATGTTCAGTACAGACACAGTCTCACTATGTCACCGTCAGTAGGGTGCTGGTGGCGTCACAGCTCACAGCAACCTCTAATTCAGGGCTCCTCAAACTTTTTAAACAGAAGGCCAGTTCACTGTCCCTCAGACCGTTTGAGGAGTGGACTATAGTTTAAAAAAAAAACACTATGAACAAATTCCTATGCACACTGCACATATCTTATTTTGAAGCAAAAAACAAAATGGGGGCAGTGCTTGTGGCTCAAAGGAGTAGGGCGCTGGCCCCATATACCAGAGGTGGTGGGTTCAAACCCAGCCCTGGCCAAAAACTGCAAAAAAAAAGGGGGGGGGGGGAATCAAATACAAATACAATATTTAAAATGAAAAAAAAAAGGCGTCCCCATCTCCAAAAAAAAAAAAAAGACCTCCTAACTTCAGAAAAAAAAGGCCTCCCTTAACCACAAAATAAGGCCCTATTAACTGCAAAATAAAATTAAAAAAAAAAAATAGACCTCCTAACTTCAAAAAAAAAAAATCCTAATTTGTTCTTACCTTGGTCCTTAGGCAGCAGCAGGCTCTGCACAGGCAAGCTCGTGACTCCTCCAATCACGAGTCTCAGTCTCACTCGAGACTGAGAGGAGAAGTCGAGAGACAGAGAGAAGGAGGGGAGACTGAGAGTGCGGTGCACATTCCACACATGCGCATTGTGGCCCAGGACAAGTTGGCTGCTAAGCAGGACAGGCCCCAGCGGCAAAAACACCCAGCGGGCCGGATAAATGTCCTTGGTGGCCTGCAGGCCATAGTTTAAGGACCCCTGCTCTAACTCTTGGGCTTAAGCGATTCTCTTGCCTCAGCCTAGCAAATAGCTGGGACTACAGGTGCCTGCCACAATGCCCAGCTATTTGTTGTTTTTGTTGTTGTTGTTGTTTAGCAGCCTCTGGCCTGGTTCAAACCTGCCCCTGGTGTATGTGGCCAGCATCCTAACCACTGAGCTACAGGCACCGAGCCTCTCAAAAAATTTTTAAATTATTTTTTCAGAGACATCCAGACTGGAGCACAGTGGCACAATCATTACACACTGCGGCCTCAAACTCCTGGGTTCCAGTGATCCTCCCACTTAGTCTCTTAAATAGCTAGGACTACAGGTGTGTGCCAGCATGCCCAGCTGATTTTTCTTATATTATGTAGAGATAGGTTCTGAGTATGTTGCTTAGGCTGGTCTTAAACTCCTGGCCTCAAGCAATCCTCCCACCTCGACCTCCCAAAGTATTGGGATTACAGGTGCCAGCCACCACACCTGACCCATTTTTCTCAAATACTTTTGATCTGCAGTTGGTCAAATCCACGGATACAGAATCCACAGATGCAGCAGGCCAACTGTCCAGGTTTTTCACTAACAGACTATTTAGAGGTTTTGCTATGTTCATGGTCCTCCTCAGGACAGGCTAGGCAGCATTTCTCAAACTTGAGTAGCCATGGAATCTCTTCATCTCAAAGGATATCCAGAGAGCAGTGTCCACAGAAAACAATTTTGAAAAATGCAAACTGAATCTATAAGCCGACATTAAAATTAAAAAATTTAGTGGTTAATTAAAAAATGGTATATCTTTATACTCAGAAGTTTTTCACTTGCTATTTCGAAATTAAAGAACTAACCCCCTTTTCCCCTACCTTCTAGTCATTCTTTTGAGCCCTAAAGATTTCCCTTTCAAAGTTACTGGTGAGCATGCAAATTCAAATATGGGTGGTGCCTAGGATGCGGTGGATGTGCTGGAGAAGCCTGCTGGGGCTGGGAGACTTGGAGGGACAGAACTGGTTGGCACGGAGGGTAGTCAGAGGCCCACAGCTCAGCTGGCAGTGTAAAAGGAAAAACCTTTTCTTCCTTCTCTATCCCAGGCTCATGGCCAAAGTCTCTATTACAAGAAAAGAGATTTACAAGAGAAAAGCACGCAAATTAATGTAAGTTTAATGTGATGTGGGAACCCTCATAAGGAAATGAAGACCTGAAGAAATAGGTTAACCTGTGCATTTTTTTATGATAGGTTTGATGGAAAAATGGATAGTTGTGGAGAAGCATGACTCCACAAAGGATAAACTGTGGGGAACCGAGCAAGGCCTGTTTGTTCTTCCCTGGGTCTTCAGGGAAAAGAGGCTCCTTTCCTCCTCTTCCACGTGAGGCTCTTTGTTTTGTTTTGTTTTTTTGAGACAGAGCCTCAAGCTGTCACCCTGGATAGAGTGCCGTGGCATCTCAGCTCACAGCAACCTCCGATTCCCGGGCTCAAGCGAGTCTCTTACCTCCGCCTCCCAAGTAGCTGGGACTACAGGCGCCCGCCACAACGCCCGGCCATTTTTTTTTTTTTTTTTGGTTGCAACCTTCGTTGTTGTTTGGCAGGCCCCTGGGCTGGATTTGAACCCGCCAGCTCAGGTGTACGTGGCTGGCACCCTAGCCCATTGAGCCACAGGCGTCGAGCCCACTTGAGGCTCTTTGAACCTGCTTCCAGGGACATAGGCGGTGGAAAGGCAAGCACGATCTTCCTGTTTTCTGCTGTTTCCTCAAATGTTCTGGGGGATCATCCCCTGAACCCAGTCAGCACGCAGCCCAGAATCGGGCTGCATACACAGGAACCGGGAAAGGAGGAAAGTGCCAAGGCAGAGAAGGGCATGGATGGCGAGGTCAGATTCAAAAATCTGGCCTACCTCACAGGTGATTGCCCACTGTCTGGTGGTATACACCTGTCTGTGAGCAGCCAGCCCCTGCTATAAGAATGCTTCTAGTTGTTCAGTTAACCCCCTAAAAAGAGAGACAGATAAATCACACGTGTGTGCCTCCTGATGGAAAAGCACAACACCTAGGACGCTTACTAGAAAAGTAAACCTGAATCTTATTAGGCCTTCAGATCTGATAATTAATTTACATGAATTCCAAGAGACATCATGTTAACAGTGATCATGGAGAGGTCAGCAAAATACAGAACTTAGGCTCGGCGCCTGTGGCTCAACGGGCTAAGGCGCCAGCCACATACACCTGAGCTGGCGGGTTTGAATCCAGCCTGGGCCCGCCAAACAACAATGACGGCTGCAACCAAAAAATGGCCGGGCGTTGTGGCGGGCACCTGTGGTCCCAGCTA
>CAUYRH010128749.1:0-10784 GCA_963574655.1 Perodicticus potto | reverse complement strand
TTCGAATCCAGCCTGGGCCTGCCAAACAACAATGACGGCTGCAACCAAAAAATGGCCGGGCGTTGTGGCGGGCGCCTGTAGTCCCAGCTACTTGGGAGGCAGAGGCAAGAGACTCACTTGACCCCAGAAGTTGGAGGTTGCTGTGAGCTGTGATGCCACGGCACTCTCTCCAGGGTGACAGCTTGAGGCTCTGTCTCAAAAAAAAAAAAAAAAAGAATGAAGGCAAGATAAGGCTACTTTTATTATTGTTGTTGTTGTTATTATTATTACTTTTTGGAGACAGAGTTTCTCACTTTGTTGCACTTGGTAGAGTGCTGTGGTGTTATAGCTCACAGCAACCTCAAACTCTTGGGCTGTGGTGTTATAGATCTCAGCAACCTCAAACTCTTGGGCTCAAGTGATCCTCTTGCCTCCGCCTCTCTAGTAGCTGGGACCACAGGCACCCACCACAATGCCCAGTAGTTTTAGAGAAGAGATCTTGCTCTTGGTTGGGCTGAAACAAGCAAACACTGAGAGCATTGACTACCATCAGACTTATAAACTTTTTCAGGAATAAAAGGAAATGATTTCAAAAGGAAAATATGAGACACGAGGAAGTAGTAATCAAAGTAGAAATCATAAGGCAACCATAGTTTAATTTGTAAGTAAAAATTAAGAGAATGAAAATACTAGTCACCAATAATAGGCAATATGAAAAGTATGTGACTAGAGTTAAATTGTTGTGAAATGGATAACAATACTGAATAATATTAAACTTTATTTAAAAAGTTAAGGGTAACTATTACACATTAAAAATAAGGTGTGCAGGCCAGGCCCAGTGGCTCATGCCATAATCCTAGGACTCTGGGAGGCCAAGGTGGGTGGATTGCTTGAACTCAGATGTTCGAGACCAGCCTGAGCAAGAGTGAGACGCTAAAAAAAGTAGCTGGGTGTTGTGGCAGGCGCCTATAGTTCCAGATACTGGGGAGGCTGAGACAAAAGAGGTTGTTGCTGTGAGCTGTGACGCCATGGCACTCTACCAAGGGTGACAAAGTGAGACTCTGTCTCAAAAAAAAAAAGAAAAAGACAATAGAAATCAGTAGCCATAATGAATTCAAATGGAGTAAGAAATTGGATTAACTAGATGTACTGGAATTACGCATTTCAACAGGGTTAAATAAAAAAGGTAGTTGCATGGCTGGGTGCCTGTAGCTGGGTGCCAGTGGTTAATGCACCAGCCACATACACCGAGGCTGGTGGGTTTGAACCCGGTCTGGGCCTGCTAAACAACAATGACAACTGCAACAACAACAACAACAACAACAACAAATAGCTGGCCATTGTGGTGGGCACCTGTAGTCCCAGCTACTTGGGAGGCTGAGGCAAGAGAATCACTTGAACCCACGAAATGCGTAGGCTGCGATGAATGTCCCCTCACACTCATCTCTTGGTTACTTCCCCCTGTCATTACTGCCCGGACACCTTGCTGTGGTCTAGCACTTAGTTACATGTTGCTGTCAACAAATTATCTCAACTTAGTGGTTAGAAACAACATATAATCTCATGGAGTCTTCTGAGTTAGGAATTTGGGAGCAGGCGGGTATGGCTCAGGGTCTCTCATGAGGTTATAGTGAAGATATCAGCTAGGGCTGCAATCATCTGAAGACTTGACCTGGGCCAGGGAATCCTCTTTCAAGAAAGCGCTCTCACGTGTTGTTGACAGGTGGCTTCAATTTTTGCTGATTGCTTTCTGCCATGTAGACCTCTCCACATGGCTGCTTGAGTGTCCTTATGACATGGTAGCCGGCTTTCCTGAAGTGAGTAATTTAAGAGTGAGAATGAGGAGGAGGCCTCAATGCCTTTAACGACCAGTATACAGTCGCTTTTACCACAGTCTATTTGTTAGAAGTGAACCACTTAGTCCAAGGGGAGGGAAATTTAGCTCTAACTTTTGAAGGGAAGAGGGTCAAATAATTTGTGGGTATTTTTAAAATCTACCCCAAGCTCTATGTTGCATTTAGGACTTCTCTGAGATGCTTGTAGTGTCTCAGCTGTGCCTGGGGTTTATGGCACAATCCTTGTGGTTTTTAGAAGTCCCCTCTAGCTCTCTGGGTTTTTGAGCATCTCTTCCTAACTCTCTAGCTGGGCCCCCTTCTCAGAGAACCTAGGCAGCACTTGTAACCTACTTTTTTCCTCTCCGTATCTCTTCTAGTTCCCTTTCCAAGCCAAGGAGAACTGTTTAAAGGGCAACTGCTCTGATGTCTGATCCAGTTTCTTTCCTCCTCTTGATTTACAGAAAGAATTCCATGCTAAATCTTTACTCAACAAAACCTTGCTCTTGCAAACGAACCTCTCTCTTTCCAGGCTATTATTTAGATATGGAGTAAAAGAACTTGATTTTGACAGTCAAAGCTAAGGCTTGTCTTATTTTCTCCCTCACACTGCAGAGAGAAAAGGAAATAGTGAGAAGGGAAGCTGCACTGGGTAATGTCTAAAATATACTGACTTCAATCACAGCTAGATCCAGGTGCTCAAATAACGTCACCAGGAATCCACATCTTTCTAAATCTCAGTTCTCCTTTTTTATAGATTGATTTCATTTTCAAAAAAATTTCCCCTTTCAGATTGAGGATGGATGCTTGGCTTCTATTTCTAACAGAGCCTCTATCTCTCGTGACCCTAACAAAAATGTCAGAATTGACTCTCCTTGGACTGATTTGGGTCACGTGTCATCTCTGCATCAACCAGGATGGCCAAGTATGGGTGTTCTGATTAGCCAGGTCTGAGTCATGTGGCCACTGCTGTACAAGTGGTGAGCTGGGGTCCCATCTCACTGTCCTCCACTGTGGAAACCCAGCTGGGGTTTGAAGGTGTTAAGAAATCCTCCCCTCTGTGGCTGCACTCTAGTATTGTTCATGCCCACTGCAATGCCAATCTATTTTTAGTAGAGACAGGTTTCATTTTTTCTAAGGCTGATCTTGAACTCTTGAGCTCAAGTGATCCACCACCTTGGCCTCCCAGAGTGCTGGGATCACAGGCATGAGATGCCGCACCAGGCCTCAAAGTATACTTTTATTATTCAAGATTTGTTGGGTTAAACAATGAAACATGAGTATAAAAAAGTGGAGGCATTCTGTTCTGTAGATCGCCTGACCTCACCAAAAAGACTGAGTAAAAATGAGAGTAGAGAAGCTGTTAATTCAATCCAAACAGTAGCACTTGAGAAAAAAAATGGTGGAAAATGTCTTATGATGAAAATTAAAGGTGACATTTTTAAGATTTAGGGATATGGAAGTAGTCTTGGAATATAAACCAGACTAGATGTTAGTTGTAATTCTTTCAGTAATAGCTTTTATGCCCAATTAAATTTAACATTCTTGCAGGAGGAGAGAGATAACTGAGGTAAAACAGGAAAATTATTTAATGAAAAATTGAAAGATGGAATATTAAAAGTCAACAACCCATAAGAACCCTGTAAATTTACAGACATAGTGGATGTTCAAGAAATAACAATCTCTGGATCAATGTTTCTAAGCACCTAAAAAGTTTTCCTTTATGATTAGCCAGCATTCACAAAAAAGATGCTACAGGTAAAAAAAAAAAATCACATATGTATACATGAACCTTTTAAAAATTGTGTAAAATTAACAGGTTGAGGACAAAAAGAGAAGTCATTGAAAATTCAGAGTTAAATGTTAACTAGAAATTAGGTAAATAAAGATAATTAGAGGGGCCAGGCACTATGGCTCATACCTGCAATCTTAGCATTCTGGGAGGCCGAGGTGGGTGGATTGCTTGAGCTCAGGAGTTTGAGACCAGCATGAGCAAGAATGAGACCCCTGTCTCTACTAAAAATAGAAAGAAATTAGCCAGGTGTGGTGGTAGAGCCCGGTAATCTCAGCTACTTGGGAGCCCGAGGCAGGAGGATCACTTGAGCCCAAGAGTTTGAGGTTGCTGTGAGCTATGATGATGCCACAGCACTCTACCAAAGTCTCTAGAGTGAGACTTTGTCTAAAAAAGGAAGTTATTAGAGGGACTGAAGAACAAGTTAAAAAAATCACAAAAAAACAAAAAAAATTTTTTTTTTGAAGCAGAGTTTCACTCTGCTGCCCTGGGTAGAGTGCCACTGAGTCATTGTAGTTCAGAGCAGCCTCACGCTGCTGGGCTCAGGTGATCCTCTTGCCTCACCCTCCTGAATAGATGGGACTACAGGCATGTGCCACCATGTCCAGCTAGTTTTTCTATTTTTAGTAGAGGCAAGGTAGGCTGGTCTCAAACTCCTGAGCTCAAACAGACCACTGATTTCGGCCTCCCAGAGTGCTAGGATTACAGGAGTTCACTACCGCACCCAGCCACAAACCAAACTTTTAATTGCAGCGTAAGTGTAGTGAGCTATCACAAAGTGAACACATCCCTGGAACCCCTACCCTAGTTAGGAAGTGGCCCCCTACCCTCCATCATTTGCCTCTTCCTTATTCTTACCACCTCCATCTTCACCAATGTAACTGCTGTCTTGACTTTTAACACCATACATTAGTTTTGTCTGTTTCTAAACTTCATATAAGTAGACACAGTAGGTCTTCTTTTAAGTCTAGTTTTTCTTTCCTCAACATGTTTTTGATATTCATTTATGTAATTAAACATAAATTAAAGCAGTTTAATTTTTTTTTTAGAGACAGAGTCTCACTTTGTTGTCCTCAGGAGAGTGCTGTTGCATCACAGCTCACAGCAACCTCCAGCTCTTGGGCTTAGGTGATTCTCTTGCCTCAGCCTCCCTAGTAGCTGGGACTACAGGCGCCTCACAACGCTCGGCTATTTTTTTGTTGCAGTTTGGTCGGGCCGGGTTCGAACCCCACCCTAGGGATATGGAGTCGGTGTCCTGCTCACTGAGCCTCAGGCGCCGCCCTAAAAACAGCTTAATTTTTGACACTGGGTAGTGTCCTATTGTATGATTATACCACGGTCTTTATTCATTGTACTGCTGAAGGACTTTTGGGTTGTATGTATACATCATGTGTTTATGAACATTCTTGTTCATGCTTTATGATGCAGAGATTTCTTTTGGTGTATTCCTAAGTGTGGAACTGATGTCACAGGATATGTACATTTCAGTTTCTCATCTGATACTGTAGTCGATTGGCGCTCCCTCTAGTGGTGCATGAGCATTTCTGCTGCTTTCCTTGGAAATATTCACGTCAATCTTTCTGATTTTAACCATTCTAGTGAGTACGTAGTGTTTTTAATTTGTATTTTCCTGGTTACTTACGAGGTTGGGTACCTTTCAAATGTTTTCTGGTCATTTGGTTATCTTATTTTGTTAATTTCCTGTTCAAATCTCTTGTTTGTGTTTCTATAGAGATGTCTGATTTTTATTATTTTATTATTGCTAGATAGGCATAGTTTGTAAGTTCTGCACGTGAGCACTTTCTGCTTTTGCTTTTCATTCTCTTAAAGGTGTCTTTTGATGAATAGAAGTCCTTACAATTTATTAAATTATTTTTCCTTCAAGGCGATGGTTCTCAATGAGGGGGTGATTTTGCGCTGCCAGGTAGGTTATCAGAGAAAATACAGGACACCAGATAATTATCAATACAGGACACTCAGCGAGACAATGAAAAAATTTTAATGTAAGTGTTTCTCAGGTGAAATTTGGGATACAGAAGGTGTAAAAAATACATATAGATATTATCCAAGTCATGTTTGACTTCTGCAATTACCGAGGTACTCAACATGACTTGTATTCATCTTTTGTTATTGGTATATATTGAGTATTATGCTTTTAATACAGTTTTTTCCTTTCTATAATTTTTTAGGTACCCTCTGTCTAAGTGTTTCTTTTTTCTTTTTTTAATTGTTTTTTTTATTAAATCATAACTTTGTACATTGATGCATTTATGGGGTTCAGAGTACTGCTTCAATATACAATGTGAAATGCTTACATTGAACTAAGTATCACATCCATCACAATTATACTCATTTCTTAATAGTTTTGAAATGTACCGTTGTATCATGCACATTAGGTGAGGTCTCCAAAGACCCTCCCTCCTCCCATATCCCCCCTCTTCCTCCCTTCTCTCTCCTCTTCCTATCTACTTTCTGAACTAGTTATGTTTTGTCATTCATATGAGCGTGTAGGTGGTTATATATTGATTTCATAGAAGTATTGAGTACATTGGATACTTTTTTCCCCATTCTTGAGATACTTTACTAAGACGAATATGTTCCAGCTCCATCACTGTGTGTGTTTCTTGTTGTTTATCTGGGATTCAAATTTAGCTGGTTATCCTTTTAATTTTTCCCCCCCTAAATTTGGTAATGTCCCTAGTATTCTTTGGGGACATTTGACAATGTCTTGGAGACATTTTTGGTTGTCATAACTTGGGGGGTGGTGGGGAATCTGCTGGCATCTAGTGGGTAGAGCAACTCCCCAACCTTTTTGGCACCAGGGACCAGTTTTATGGAAAACAATTTTTCCATGGACAGCTGGGGTGGGGAGGGTTGGGGGAGGTGAGTGGTTTTTGGGGTGGGGAGAACAGGACCTGATAATGTTCTGGCTGCTTCCTAACAGGCCATAGACCAGCATTGGTCAACTGCCTGGGGTTTGGCGATAGCAGAGTAGAGGGCAGGGATACCGTTAAACGTTCTATGATGCATAGGACTGCTCCCCTCCACAACAATTTATCTAGTTCACAATGCCAATAGCATGAGAGGTTGAGAAGTTTGCTTTAAGGCCAGTGCTTTTTGTGCACCTTGAAGAAATCTTTTACAATTTCAAGGTAATAAAGGTATTTTCCTATTGCATCACCTGAATGTTTTATTGTTTTACCTTCCACATTTGAATCACCTGGAATTAATTTTTGTGTATCTGTGAGGTAGGGGTCAAATTTCAATTTTCCTCATGGGTGGTCCCTGGACCCAGTAGTATTTATTCAAATGGCTGTCCTTTGCCACTTCTCTGCAGTTCCTCTTTTGCCATAAACCAAGCGTCTATGGATAAATGTGTCTATTTCTGAACTTTCTTCTGTTCCATTGCTCTAATTGATTGCTTTTGCATCAACACCACACTATCCTAATTAGTGATTTTAAATAAATCTTGATGGGATATCTTAGCTTGAATTTCCCTAGAAAGAGACCCTGCTGCAAAGATTTGAGTGCAAGTAGTTTATTGGTGAAGTGACTCCTAGAAGCATTAATGAGGGAGAGAAGCAGTGAAACACAGAAGGAAAGAAGGAAAGAAAATTATGTGTGTGGGTTCACTGTTCTCCAGAATCACTGGCCTTCTGACAAAGTATGGTGGACCTAAAAAAAAAAAAATCAAATGTGTTTTAATGAGCAAATCACCTCGGTGGGCAGTGGGGCTTTATCTCACTTGCGACTTTTGGAAGATGGTGCAGGATGTGCCTCAGTGTTGTCTCACCAGAAAGATGATGAAACTGAGTTATTTATCCACCAAATTCTCATCCATTATGGTTGAGGCCACTTCATGGTCATTAACTTCTTAACATTTCTGGTCTGCCCTCTGCACTGGCTGAGCATGCTTCTGTAGGCAGAGAGCTTTTAGGGAGAGCATTGTGGATAATTCGAATAAGAAGCCTCTCGGGAGGCTCATTTTGGTGAGCAGTGATGGGACATTGGCAGGATACCAACTGGATCAGCTACGTTTCACCTCTGGAGAAGGTCTGATACAACACCCCGCAGTAAGTTCTTTTCACCTTGTCACTGATTCTTCAAGGTGGTTACCATTTCCATTTATAGTAAAACAGTCTGATAAAGGGAGGCGAATTCGTCAGGGCCTTCCAGAGAAACAGAACCAATAGGGTAGAGATTATATTTTGAGAGACAAGGAGTGAGAGGGAGAGAGGAGGGAGAATGAGCAGAGAGGTAGGAGCCAGAGGAGAGGGAGAGAGAGACTGTGCAGCTCAGATCCTGCGCACACGAGCCCTCAAAAGTGCTGAATGTTGTGGGTCTCTTTGGTAAAGGATTGGAAGAATATCTCCTGAAGATCAGATCGAGTGTAATGGTAGGACCTGAGGTTATCTGTTGTCTGAGATGCAATGGTGGCAGTGAGAAACCAGAGAAAGTATTTATAAAATGATGTACGGAGGGGGCAACACACAAGGCAGGAGAGATGTCACAGGTTTGTTCTCCCGAAACGCCTGGCCAAGCTTTGATGAATGTCACTCTGCATTTCATGGCATGGATGAGCGTTCCTTCTTTGTGATGGGAACATCACTGTTCCTAGGAGCTGGGGCTAGGCAGTATTTATTACTGAGTACTCAAAAGACACCTTTCTGGCTCCTGCAGCAACTTGAATGCCCTTGGTGGCCTCTGTCATCTAGGGACCTTCTTCAGGGGTTGGGTTTCAAAAAGTAGTATTTCTTGGTCAGGCGCAGAGGCTCACGCCTGCAACCCTAGCACTGTGGGGGCCTGAGGCAGGTGGATCACCTGAGATCAGGAGTTTCAGACCAGCCTGAGCAAGAGTGAGACCCTGTCTCTACCAATAATAGAAAAACTAGCCTGTTACTACAAACACTGCAAAGCTACATCCAGCGTTTGTAGTAACTTGGATGGAGGTGGAACATATTATTCTTAGTGAAACATGACAGGAATGGAGAAGCATGAATCCTATGTATTCAACTTTGATTTGAGGACAATTAATGACAACCAATGACACAGTGGAGCATGGGGGAAGGAGAGAGCAGACAGAGAAGGAGGGAGAGGGTGAGGGAAAGAAAACCAAAAAAGAAAAAAAAAAAGAAAAGAAAAGAAAATAGTGACTAACTTTCAACTTTCATATAAATTGGATTCAATTTATATGGATTCAAAGTACATTACTTAAACATTAATTTTTTTAATTCAACTTCTCAATATGTTGTCCAGGATATTGCATCCTCATTTATAAGTGAAACATGTGTGTAATTTCCCTTTATTACAATATATTTTCTCCAATTTCAATATCAGGTGTATCCAGATCAAGTGGAATGATATTGAAGTATTTCTTCTTTTTTTATTGTTTATAAGATTTCAGGAATTGCTTGTCTTGTAAAATCATTGTGGTCTATGAGTTTATGATAATTTGAACTTTGTTATTTCATTTAAGTCATTGCTTAATTACTGTTTTCCTATGAATGATTATACTGTGGTTAATATGTTAACATAGCAGTATTCCCAGATAGTTTTTTGTTTGGGAGGTTAGGCTTTGGGGGAGCAGAGTTAATACTTTGCATGAAATCTCTTACTTTATAACAGTGAAATTGTTTTCTCTCTCTCTCTCTTTTTTTTTTTTTTTTTGAGAAAGAGCCTCAAGCTGTCACCCTGGATAGAGTGCTGTAGCATCACAGCTTACAGCAACCTCCAATTCCTGGGCTCAAGCAAGTCTCCTGCCTCCACCACCCAAGTAGCTGGGACTACAGGCACCTGCCACAACGCCCGACCATTTTTTTTTTTTTTTTGGTTGCAGCCGTCATTGTTGTTTGGCAGGCCCGGGCTGGATCGAACCCACCAGCTCAGGTGCACGTGGGTGGCGCCTTAGCTCGTTAAATCACAGGCGCCGAGCATTGTTTTCTCTTTTGTCTTGTGATTTATTTTTTTAGGTAAAATTTAAGTTTTTGTGTGAGTAGTACTATTATACCTATCTTGAGTGTCTTGCTTGTACTGTATCACATCGTACCTTTGTTTAATTCTTAATAAACTGTTCACTTGTTAAAAAACAAAAAACAAAAAGAAAAACTAGCCTGGCATTGTGGCAGGCACCTGTAGTTCCAGATATATGGGAGGCTGAGGCAAGAGCATCGCTTGAGCCCGAGGGTTTGAGGTTGCTGTGAGCCATGGTGATGCCAGTGCATTCTACCCAGGGTGACACAGTGAGACTCTGTCTCAAAAAAAAAAAAAAAGTAGCATTTCTTATCTCCCACATGGAAGTGAGTCACAACAGTGTGGTTCTAGGCCTGCTACCTTTAGGTAGCAAAAGCTACTTTAATGTGGGCTTGAGAATATCTGTGGATCAGGGATGTGACTCTCCCCCCTCTTTTGACCTTGAAGGGGAATTATAAGGAAGCTTTTGGTTAGAATGGGGTGTGAACTTTCAACCAAAGACATGAAGAGAGCTCAGGCCAAAGGACTCTGAGAAAGTTCTCTCAGGGACCAGGCTCACGGAGGAAAAAGGCCCTGCCTGGTTATTCTCCACTTACCCCTCTGGGCCAGCTCTCCACCCTACTCTGGGGCCCACGTTTGTGGGCTGCTTCAGAAGCTGCCCCTGTCCTGTTTTGCAGTTGGCTTTGGCCAGTGAGAGCATAGTAGGAGTTGGGTGTAGGAGGAGAGGGCAGACCACCCTGCCAGACCACCCGTTGGCTGTGTGTCCTTCCTCTACTGTAGCCCACAGCTCCTCCTGCAGCTGCAAGTGGTGGTAGAGGTGGAACCTCATCTCTCTTCCTGGGTTCCAGTAACCACTCCTGCCCCAGCCATAGGCCGTGGTGGCTTCTCACTCTTGCTGACTCTGGGGTGCATCATCACCCCCTACTGGTTTTCCGTGCCTCTGCCCCCTTTGCAAATAGTCCCTCTTTGAACTTTTCCTAAAAATTATCCTGTGTGACTATGCCATCTGTCACTGCTGGGCCCTGACAAGAAGGCCCTTTGAACATCAAGTCCCGAAGAACAGGTTTACAGGATTGGGGTTGGTCACAGAAAACATGCACTTGGTCGTGGTGGGTTTTCAGAGCCAGTGGGCCCAGTGAAGATACGGTCATGGGCTTGATGAACATCAGACAAGATCTTCCTTAGGAAAGCCATCGTAAAAACCAGCAGAG
>CAUYRH010128748.1:0-64620 GCA_963574655.1 Perodicticus potto | reverse complement strand
AGTGCAGTCAAGGGGTACAATATGCAGGTCTCACACACAATCTGAGATCTTTTCATCAAACTGTTTAACACAGCCTTCATGGCATTTTCTTAGTTACTGTATGAAGGCATTTGTACACTGCATTCAGTAAGTTCCGCCTGTGCCTTTCCAAGATGCACTGTAGATGTGGCCCCACCAATTACCTCCCTCAATCCCAACCTTCCCCCTTCCTTCCCTTCCCATAATCTTGTGCTACAGTTGGGTTATACTCTTAATATGGAACCTTTAAGTTAGCTTCTTAGTAGGGCTGAGTACATTGGATATTTTTTCTTCCATTCTTGAGATGAAGGCCATAAATTTAATAAGCAACAGAGAATAAATAATTTAAAATGCAAAATTAACAGGTTGTTGGATGGAAAGACTGAAGTCGTATGGAGTAGAATGAATTCAGTAGAAAGTTAAACTCTCATTCTGCTGGCTTCAATTCACATATCCTACTGTTAATTCTCTTATACCCTGACCCCATCACAGAACTCACTTTAAGCTATTTTGTCCATTACAAAGAAGGCAGTCAGACATTCTGAGTGCTTCTGTGTCCTGAAATGCACTGAAAAATCCATGGGCTGCAATTTGTAACATGCAATCAATAAATTGCATTGCTTTGAAATCCTCCCCGGTTAGAGATACCATCCAACATGCTTTTACCACAAGAACACAATTTTCCTTCTTACACTCTATTGTTGATTTATAATACACGTGCAAGGGAAGAAACATATTGTCAAAGGAAAGGGAAAAAAAGGCAGTTTTTTCTCTTTTTCACGGCACTCCTGACCACCAAAAATGAAAAAGTTACAAAGTAAATAAAATCTTTAAAATAACCATTTCCTGGAAGTACTTTGCACACACAGCAAAAGCCCTCTCTGCAGCCACTTGCTGGCACTGCATTATGAATATAACTATAGTAACAATACTCATCACAAGGTTACAAAATTCAACTACTACTCACATACAAAAAGAAACTTCAGGGGCGGCGCCTTTGGCTCAAGGAGTAGAGTGCTGGCCCTGGCCAAAAACAAAAAAAAAGAAACTTCAGAATCTGCATTTTGCCTATAACTAATCTAGTCTTTCTCCTGAGCCTTCATCACCAGATTAGCAGAAGAACAAATTAATCCAGTGAAGAATAAAATAACTTAAACAGTCTCCTTAGGAAAGAAACTTCCATTTGTTGAAAATACTAAGGTCTCTTAATCTCCCAATGTCTCTTCTTTTATCTTTCTTTTTAATAATTTTATTAAATCATAATTGTGTACATTGGTGCAATCATGGGGCACAATACGCTTACTTCATGTACAATCAGAAATATTTTGATCATACTGTTAGAGATAGCCTTCATGGCATTTTCTTAATCACTATATGAAGACATTGATATTCTACATTTAATAAGTTTCACCAGTACCCTGCTAAGATGCACCGTAGGTGTGATCCCACCAATTGCCCTCCCTCCACCCATCCTCCCTATGCCTCTTTTTCTATTGATATCTTATCCCTTACCAGGGCAGCACCTTTGGCAGGACCAGCATGACTTCATTCATTTAACCTGAAGTGAGCAGACCCAATTATGTTACTAATCTCTAAGGGAAAGCTCCCCAGCTTTTAGTTCTTCATGGGGCTTTCTTCTCAGCAGTGGGAATTTCTGGGTATTCAAAACTGTTGTAAACTGAGAGGAGTGGTCTTGGAGAAGAGCTCAGCTCTCAGAGATTAGGAGTCCTCTTTTGTGTCTGTGCTATAACTAAAGGAAAACCTCCCTCCTCTCCTTTTCAGCCTAGTTGAGTCAGCCTAGTTCACAATGGTATCTCAAAGGCTCTGGTTTATTTCCCATCTGAGCTGAACCTTGGGCTAGGAAGTTGGCTGCTTTCATCTCATGTGCAGTTCCTATCTTGAGTGGAACAAGACTTCAGTTCTATTATGTAATTGACTTTATGTTTAGAAATCAAATTAAGGTCAATATAGAGATTCTATTGGTTTCCTTGACCTACTTTTCCTGCGTTGGAGAGGATTCATTTTACTTGACTTAACATTGCTTCTTTGTGATTCCATGTTGGCTGCTGGAGTAAGATATAAAGTTGATTAATATTAATGGAGATGAGTTTCCTAAGTTAAGGCCTAGTTCTAATTTGTACCCCCTAGGGACTTGGCATTTCTGCTCCTGCTCATTTCTGGAGAAACATTCTAGAGAATTATGACTCCCAGCCATATTTGGTAGCTTCTTGCCATCTGGTAGTCATCATTGACTGCGTCTCCCTCCTGCTATGAATACAGCCGTGTAGGAGGCAGATACTTTCCCATCTCCTTGTTTTCAGTTCCAAGTTTAAGCATCTGAAAGTATTCCTCCTAAATAGTCACAATGGTCTTGGACTTTATGAATAAAGATGTTGTTCTGAGATGATATTTTGCACTTTAGAGTAAAATGTCTTCCCTCTCTTCTTAGTTCTCTTTTCTTCCTAGTTCTAAGGAAGTAAAATGATGACTTCACTATATAGATCATTTTAGTTTATAGAAAGAAGACAAGAAGAATATGCACAAAACGAATAAATGATTAACTCTCCTTTGAAGAGGAGAATGGGAATAGACAGGGAGGAAGGAATATGTGGGCTTTATGTGGGATGCATTTTATTTTTCTCCAAACATCACCATATTGTTTGAGTCTTTTAAAATGCACATCTATTACTTACATAATAATTAAATGGGCATGGTTTTGGAAATCTTCATTTCCTTTCCTTTGCATATTATGAAGCAGTTCAGTCTTTCGCACCCACTTTCCCTGTTGCGAGTTTTCTGAATATTTCAGGACTTCTTTCTTATTTCTCTTCTGTTGACTTGAGGATAGCAGCAGTGGGGGAGTACAGCTGAAATCCTGATTAACGTGGAAAGTGTTCATATTTCTTTACTGTTTTTAGCAAGAGATGGCTTCAAATTGGAGGAAGGCATTGTTGTTGTTCTGTAATTAGAGCCGTGATATATATTTTATTTGTCATCATCTTCTTATTCCTCAGACTGTTTCTGGAGATTAGTATAATAAAGTTTGTGAACCCTTGTTCAGAAGCTGTAGTTTGAGCCTTTGCTGAGTTTGGCCTCATAGGAACTTTTTTTCCCTCCTCCTACCCACTTCTCCTCCCCAAGGCACCCTCCTCCTCCTGGTTTAGGAAGTATCTGATTGTTTGTCAGATATCCTGTGTAAATGGAAATTAAAAAAGAACACTAAGTCTCAGAGGGTAATATTGGAGTTTGCAAAGTATCATATCATATTATTTCTTGATTTAAAGTCAAATACCAGAACCTGGATAATACATGTATAGGAAATCCCAATTAGTAATATGTAACTTACGATAACTTGGGTTGCATATATAAATCCTAGTTGAAAAGCTCAAATAATTGCAGCCTATTCTTGCATTAATATGTCAGACTATTTAGGAAGAAATTTTCAGACATATTAATTAATATATGTCACTTAACATGTATGAAGAAAAAGTAGTCAAATAAACTATTAAATTGTTGGGGGCATTTTTTGTTTTTGTTTTTGTTTTTCTTTTTTGAGACAGAGTCCCCCTTTGTCACCCTCAGTAAAGTGCCATGGTGTCTAACTAACAGCAACCTCAAACTCTTGGGCTCCAGCAACTCTCTTGCTTCAGCCTCCCAAGTAGCTAGGACTACAGATGCTTGCCACAATGCCCAGCTATTTTTAGAGATGGAGTCTCACTCTTGCTCAGGCTGGTCTCGAACTCTTGATCTCAAGCAATATACCCACCTGGGCCTCTCAGAGTGCTAGGATTATAGGCATGAGCCACTGTGCACCGCTGTTGTTAATTCTTATGCATAACAAAATATCTAGAGCACGATTAAGTTAGATATGAATATTATGGCACCTAATGCCCTTGGCTTTCATGCAATCTGTTGCATTTGCCTTGGGAGAACTTTTAATTTACCTTTTAGTCAGAAAGTGAGGAAACAATCTCTTTTTGAGGTCTTAAAGTTGGCCATTTATTTTTCTTTCTTGGCATTTGTAAATTGAATTTTTCAGAGGATTCTAGACTTATATTTGGCTGTGTGTATAGAGTCATACTAGTTAATGAAAATATTGTTTGATTCAGATATAGGGCAGTTTTGTTGAAAAGCATCTTAGTAACAAGATTATCATAGTTAGAATTGATTTTGAAAATCGTAATTATAGTGCTAGATGGTACCCAAGGGACCATCAGTTTTAAACTTCTCCACTCTTGTGTTTTTTAAATAAATGATTTCTCGAGGTGAAGCTGGATAAACTGTGCTGAGAATAAACTCAGTTTTGGGGGGGTTGTTTTGGGGGTTTTTTTTTGCAGTTTTTGACCCAGTGCCGGGTTTGAATGCCACCTCAGATATAAGGGATCAGCGCCCTATTCCTTTGAGCCACAGGTGCTGCCCAATAAACTCAGATTTAAATCAAGGACTTTTATAAAGGTTACTCAAATTTGAGTTTGTGATCATTTAGGTTAAAGTTGGAGTTCATACATGCCAGTTTAGTTATTTCTCTTGTAAATCTGTTCTATAAGAAAACATGATACTGTTACTGTTATGTATATTAATCATTGTGTTTTAAATTGCTAACTTGTGCTTCATACAAGTTCACAATTCCCATATGTATGTATACTTTACTGAATCTTCTTAAAGGCTACGTCACCTAGGGACTATTATTGTGTCCATTTGTAGAACAAAGAAACTGAAGTGTGAAAATATTAAGTAATTTGTTTGGGGGTCAGCTAACTAGCACATGCTAGATCCATTTTCTCCATTCCAGATCTCAAGTTTTAATCACCGTTTGTGGATCCTTTGCCTAACTTTTTAAGTTTAAATATTGTAACATTCTGGAAACGCCAAAATAATGGCACCAAATTGATGGTGAATGACGCCCATACATGTGGATAGCTTTTGTTTGTGTTCTGGGCTGTTCTCTTATGAAGCCTTTGGCCTGTCTTTTGGGGCTGGATGGCGGCAGATGTATTTTGGGTCAAGGTGACAGCCAGTGCTTTTTGGATCCCCCATAGCTGTTGCGACAGTATGAATTTGTGCAGTGGAGGTCTGCCAAGTTAGATGTGTGGTTCCTCTTTATGCTTCGGAAGCTCACACTTTCCACAAACCTCCTGCCCTGCAGTGGCTCACATCAGTGCATTGCTCTGTCTGGCTGAATAATTCGCAGCATTTAGCACTTAAATTGGCTCATTGCAGACAATCCAATTAGAATAAAGTCTATTATCGTTTTGGTACCTTGGAACGAAATGGAGTGTTTAAGGGATGAACATGCCACGTTGCCTGGCAGTTACTCTCTGTCTAACTCATCTTTGTCTTGCAGGTTCTTTGCATCTTGCTAAAATGACACCCTACCTTAGTGTGAGCCGCATGCAAAGTTTAGTAACACACCTTTTCTTTTGATATGCCAGGATTTGGAGGCTCCTGTGAACTAGACAAGTACCCTTTAAGGAATTTTTATTTAAGATTGCTTTTTGGGTTGAAGTCAAGAACCCAAAGAGCCATTGATAAAAGATTGTATGACGTATTAAATCCTGCACCTAATAGATTGTGTACTTTCGAGTTCAGTAAAATAAAAGTTAGAAGAAGCAATTTATAGAAGGCTTGTATTCTCCTCCCCTATAACTTGGCCACTGATGGAAGTGAGGGAAAAAATGGGCAAAGGCAGGATGGTGCAGAGATGTTCCAAGATGCTAAACAACAACAAGAAAATTTTGGATTGAGCCCAGGACAGAATGATGGAAATTTTCATGTCAATGCAAAAAGTGAAGCTTTCTTGGGAGACTAACTCAGAAAGAAATGAGAGTTAAGCCCAAGTTGTTCCTAACACAGATAAATTTAGAAACAGATATATTAATACTCATCAGTTTTGTAAATGAGAAAAAATGAATTATTAAATGGAAAAATATAGAGATAGAAGGGAGGACAGAGTATTTATACATATATTGAATATGTGTTTATTTGTATGTGATTATATTTGTAATTGCACTATAGTGCAATTGCTGGTACAAGTGCATCCTGGTACTTGGAAAATACATGTCCCATTGGGTGTTTGAATCAACAGACCTAGATTTGACATTCAGCGCCACCATCTTCTAATTGTATGACCTTGAGGTATACCAATTAATCTTTCTTAACCTTATCTAAATATCACAATGATTTTCTCTTACTCTATTAATACTAAGGATAGGAAATAGTGTGAAATAGTGAAAAAAGTACTTGTACTTAGTGAAATCTTTAAATGTTAACTGTAAACTCAGAAATTGCATGGACAAGGAAGGAACCTAGAATAGCTTCCTTAGCCTCCATAAGGGTTTTTGGAGTTTCTTTATTTTTTTGAGACAGAGACTTACTCTGCAGCCCCAGGTTAGAGTACTGTGGCATCAACCTACCTCACAGCAACCTCAAACTCCTGGGCTCAAGTGATCCTCCTGTTTCAGCCTCCAGAGTAGCTGGGACTATAGGTACCCACCAGGATGCCCAACTAATTTTTCTATTTTTAGTAGAAGTGGGGTCTCACTCTTGTTCAGGCTAGTCTTGAACTCCTAAGCTCAAGGAATCTTCCCAGAGGGCTAAGATTACAGATGTGAGCCACTGTGCCTGACTTCCTCTGTAAAATTTTGAAATGGCTGTATTTGAACTAGACATCATGAATGGATTGAGGGGTATGAGTGGGAAATGCCCTTGCTATCCATTACATATAGCAGTGATTTAAACCTTTCTTTCTGCCTATCCTTCCCTTTTGTCTAACATAACATTTATATTATTGTCCAACTGATCCATATTGATTTATTTTCCACTGTGAGTCAAAAAGCCAACCTCATTTCCTGGGGAAAACATGGTTCTGTACACGTGGTCTTATCTTTCTGTACTTGCTCTTAATGGCTTCTTTAGGAGAATTCAGTGGTTGTAAGAATGAGACTAGGAAATCTCAGTAATATGCTTTCACACCCAGTAGACGAGTTGGTTTTCAACTCAGTTCCTTGTGTCTAAAAGTTTGCAAATGTCAGGGCATTGTGCTTATAATTCTGCCTGTGATTCCTGGAGTAATGTCCTTGGTAAGCATGGCTTCTGAATTGTGAAGGAGCATTGTTTTTACGTGGAGTCCAGCTGTCAGGTATTAGCTCAATCTCTTGCTTCGGTCCAGGTTGCTATGTTGAGGTTGGAGATACAGATGTGGTTAGTCAAGCATAATGGGAAGTATTTTGGCCTCTGCAAAGTAAGGATAGGGCAGAAATAGCAATATATCTGGAGAATGGCCAAATGGTTCCTCCCTGTTTATTCTGCAACATATGCTAAGCAAATTCACAAAATATCCAGGTGATCATCTGTAATATGTGCATCACTTTGCCATACGTGGAACTCCTGGATTTAAACAGATAGATTCCTCTCTCCAAGATGGTATTTCCTGCTTGATGGTGGCCTTGAACTGGAAGAAGGTTTTGCCCACAACCCTTATAGTATACTGTGGATAACTGCTCCATTTAGGGCAGCAAAGAAAACCAGTGTGAATGGCTCTGAGCTGTACTGTTCTGTTCTCTGGGGAATCATGATTGTATCCAGTCATGGGAAAGATCTTCTGTTTCTTACATCGCTAAGGGAAGAGTGTCTCTCTTATTTATCTGTGGACTTGCATATCCACTGATCTATCAATCTATAGTGTTTTTTAAACAAATAGCCTTCAGGTATTGGATGAAATAACTGTTATGTGTACTTCCCTCCATTCTTCCCTCTTCAGCTGTGCAACCTATCCTTAATAAAGGTGCACAGTTGACTTTTCAGGGCTTATATAGAAGCAGTTACCAGTGGTTGTTGTCTACCAATCCCATTGGTTACTCATGAGAAAAAAGAAAAAAAAAATCATTATATGATGGTACAAGGGTGTCAGGCACCAGTTAGCAAATTGTCTTTATTCTAACCCTTAACCAGAAGGGATGACTGGGATAAAGCCAGACTATGCTCCAGCTGTAGAAGTGCTTTAGGAAAGTGTGACAGCTCTCTGTGGAAAAGGGAGATGATCCCTGGATGAGATTATTCCTGCCTGCATGTCTCCACATCCCAGTTGTTAGAACAAACCCTGCCTCCCTTGTCAAATGTGCTTCCCAGAGTATTTCCAACTAAGTGCCTCTTGGAGCCCATGTCAAGAAACATCATATGTCTTTCATCATTTTCAGGCTTGATGTTTGAATGCTGTAGTTTGTACACGGATGAGCTTCTGCTGAGTTTTGATACTGGTAATTCTCCATTTTAAGATAGATAATTTTTTAAGACTTTATTTTTTTTTGGAGAAATTTTATGTCCACAGCAAAATTGAGAGGAAAGTATGGAGGTTTTCTGTATTCCTCTGGAGATGAAAAAAAATTTTTTTTTGTTTTGGAGACACAGGGTCTAGCTCTGCTGCCCAGACTGGAGTGCGGTGGCTCCATTATAGCTCTTTGTAGCCTCGAACTTTTGGGTTTAAATGATCCCCTGCCTTGGCCTCCTGAGTAGCTGGAACTACAGGCATGAGCCACTGTGCCTGACGTATCTTTTCATATTTCAACTGTTTTAAATGTGTTCAATTTTAAAACAGAGGTGTGCTGTTCATTAAGATCTTGGCCATACTTTGAGCCTTTTTAATGATACATTTAATAAAGTTGAATTTTGAATTGATGATCTTAGAGTTGGTGAAATATGTTTTATTTTGGCATCTCCTGTTCAGTGGAAAGATTTCTTTTTTTTCCATTGAACATCACAAATCTTGGCTTACAATAGGTACCTTGTGTTAGAGCTCACTGAGGGGCTTGTTCTAATAAAATTCTTGACAGTCAATTTATTTTATTTGTCTCTTTCTCTTCCTTTTCTTTCCCTTTTATTGGTCTGCCCCCTTTTCCTTCCTTCCTTCCTTCCTCTTTCCCTCCCTCCCTCCATCTCATCCATCCATCCATGTCTTAGGAAAACAACTTACCCAATTTAGCTTTAGGAAAGCCTTATTTTCATTGATTGTAATTTAATCATTAAGATACTAGTGAAGATAAATCTTGATGAAGAGTTAACTGTTGAAAACAAATTGATGAAAGAATGAGAACATATATAAGTTGTTTTGATGACAGAAAGATGAAATGGAAAATGGCATCTTGGAATATAATGAATAATGAGGTAAATTGCTGGCCCTTGTCGAGTGGCATTACAAGATGAGCATCTGTAATCTGAAAATTCGAAATCTAAAATGCTCTAAATTTGAAACTTCTTGAACACCAACATGACATCACAAATGGAAAATTTCACACCTGACCTCAATTGAAATGTCATAGTCAAAACTATTTCATGCACAAAATTATTTAAAATATTACATAAAATTACCCCCTGGCTATGTGTATAAAGTATATGCATATGAAAAATAAATGAATTTCACATTTAGACTTGGGTCACACCTTCAAGATATCTCATTATGTATATGCAAATATTCCAGAATCTGAAGGATTGCATTTTGGAAAAGGGAAACTCAGCCTGTAGTGGAGTCTATACTTAGAGATCTGGAAATTGATACCCTTCCATAACATCTTCATATAAAGCAAAAGGCAAAGTACATGCGTATTGAGCCTAATTAAATGTCACTTTACTTGTGAGTCAACTGCTTCTGTTTATCTAACATGATAAATTAAGCATCCAGATCTGGTTTTAATTGTATTAAACATGATTCTACATTTAGTATAAAGAAACCTCTTTCAAAAATGTAAATTTTTCTGTGTCGTTTGCTGCACTTCCTTCTTTAGGAGCGTCCTGCTTTTCAGCTGCATGCTTCCAAGTGAATATGACTTGCCCCTAGGATTCTTTGTCTGCACTCTCATGTAGGGACAAATAAATGAAATGGGGGAGGGAGAAAAGTGGGAGGGGCGGGGGAGGATTTCAGAAGGAAAAGAAAAAGAAAAGGGGAGGAGGGATATTTCATTTTGGAAATAATATCTTACTATTACGTAATAAGTATCTATCTTGCAGATGTGTAAGGGAGGTACTATCGTTGTTATGCCTATTTTATAAATTAAAAAACTTAGGCTCTCAACAACTGTATGATTTATTTAGATCCCTAAGCAGGAACTCCAGTAAAGTTCTGTCTCCACAGCCTATTTGTTTCCATCATTATGCTATTATGCTACAAAGTATAATAGAGGGAATATACTAATTGCTAATTTTATCAAAGAAACTATTCATCTTGGAAAATAACTAGGAAGCATCCATTTCCAGCACTCTATATTGCTGTAAAGACAATTTTATAAACATTTTTAAAGGCCTCTTTTAGATGCCCTATGGCAGGTCTTATGCTGCAGGAAGTTGGGGTTTTTACCATGTTTGGATCGCCTACTTGTTTTTCCTTTTCTTCCTTTATTTAAAATTTATGTTTCCTTTTGAACTCACCAAAGGCTGCCCACTGCTGTGTGTTCTCTCTGTGCTGTGGACTCAAGTTGGCTGGAAATCAGACTGCCCATCACGCTTCTTGCCAAAATGTTCCAGTGGTCATGCAGATTCTGGCCCATACTTCCAGGTCGCAGGGTCAACTGCTTCTGGATATGGCAAGTCCAGATTTGGAAACTGGATTCTATCCTGCCTACAAGCAGCCATGGAGGAAGGAAGTGGAGTTTGTGGAGGATGAAAAGCAGGCTATTTTTATTAGCAGGAGGTTATATTAAGAACTGTCATTTTTAGTGCATTCTAATTAAATGCCTTAATATCAAAGAGCCAGAAAAGGGAACAGAGACTTCACAACCTCTTGATTAAAAAGTATGAGCTTAATTACAATTTGTACAAATTATTGAACATCCTTCTGTGTGCCTGGCACTGTGCTCAGTATTGGCAAATAGTAGTGAGCAAGACAGGCAATGGAGTTTACCATCCCTCAGTGGAGAAAACCATGGAAGAAATAATTACTCCTGCTGGAAGTATTACAAAGATGAAAGGGAAGATTGGATGATGTGTGTGGGTAAGTGATTTAATGCAGTAGGCCAGGAGTTAGCAAAGTTTTTCTGAAAAGGTCCAGGCAGTAAATAATGTAGGCTTTTGGGGACTGCAAGTTCTCTGTTGTAACTACTCATCTGTGACATTTTAGTACAAAACAGCTGCTGTGGACTGAATATGATACCCCAAAATGCGTATGTTGAAGCTCTAATCCCCAAAGTGATATTTGAAAGTGGAGCCTTTGAGAGGTCACAGGTCATGAGGATGGAGCCCTCAGGAATGGAATTAGTGCCCTTATATGAAGAGGCAAGGGAGGAATGATCTCTTCTTTCTGCCAAATAGGGATTGTGCAAGAAGCTGGCTGTCAGCAAGCCATGAAGGTTATGACATTAAGAATCCCTCTGGGGGGAGCGGCGCCTGTGGCTCAGCGAGTAGGGCGCCGGCCCCATATACCGAATGTAGCGGGTTCAAATCCGGTCTCGGCCAAACTGCAAAACAGAAAAATAGCCAGGCGTTGTGGTGGGTGCCTATAGTCCCAGCTACTCGGGAGGCTGAGGCAAGAGAATCACCTAAGCCCAGGAGTTGGAGGTTGCTGTGAGCCATGTGACGCCACGGCACTCTACCGAGGGCGATAAAGTGACACTCTGTCTCTACAAAAAAGAAAAAATAAAAAAAAAAGAATCCCTCTGGGGCAGCACCTGTGGCTCAAAGTACTAGGGTGCTGGCCCTGTATGCTGGAGGTGTTGGGTTCAAACCCAGTCCCAGCCAAAAACTGCAAAAAAAAAAAAAAAACAGAATCCCTCTGAGCATGCTGGCACCCTGATCTTGGACTTCCCAGCCTCCAGAAGGGTGAGAAATAAATTTCTGTTGTTTTAACCACCCAGTCACATGGCATTTTGTTATAGCAGCCCAAGCTTACTAAGACAGCAACCGTAACAATCAGTAAACAAAAGGACATGGCTTCTCTCCAGGAGAACTTTATTTGCAGAAACAGATGGTGGTGTGGGTTTGGCCTGTAGGCTGCGGTGTCGACTGATAATCTTGGCTGTCTATCTGCCCCCACTCTATTGTTCTCTGTGTGTGCTCCTTAGTCTTCTCTGTGTGTTCTCTGTGTGTGCTCCTTGCCACCTTACGGTTCTGAGGTGGCTTACTTAGCCTCCTGTAACCTAGCCTCCAAAGCAAGAGCTTCGAGAGAAGGAAGATAACTTTTCATCCCAGGAAGCCCAGCCAACTTCTCCTTAAAAACCACTGGCCAGAGTTGGAGCACTGCCCACACCTAGACCAGATCTGTCAGCAGAGACTAGGATTCTAAGACTGGCTTGGCCCAGTCATTGACTCAGCCATTGGCTTGAGCACATTACTGTTCCAACAAAGCCAAAGTGCCTTCAGCTATTAGAAAAAGGCAGACTGTTGGTGATGTACCCAACAATGTTTCCATAGGATCTTGTGCTCCTGGCTATCATAGCATGGTCCCCTGACCAACAGCATTACCTGCCAACTTGTTAGAACTGCGGAACTCAGACCCCACCCAGAACTACTGAATCAGAATCAAATCTGCATTTTAACAAGATTCTCCAGAGATTCGCAGACACATTTAAGTTTGAGAAATGTTGGTTTAGAGGGGTCCATGAAGTCCACTTTAAGGAAATCCATGGTTAAACTGAGACTTGGTGAAAGAATAGACAAGTGGTTAGCAGTCTAGCCTTGACTCCCACTCACATAATACCATTATAATTCTAGTTTCTAATGATATTCTAGATTGAATCCAAATTTTAGTATATTATATTGTGTTTAGTGTTCAAAGTGGATCAGACTTACTTAGAGGATGCTTCTCATTCCTTACCGCCTCCAGCAAGTGTTCACAGAGTTATGAGTATCAAAATTAAAACAAACAAAGTCCCCAGGGGCGGGGGTCAAAACAAAAGTTAGTATTTCACCTATATTATAAGCGCACACAGGTGACATGACATTTCTTGTCTTTATTTTGAAAATAATTCTCTGTCGTTTGTGACACACAGCTTCATGAGTGCATATGACTGTCAAATGTCTGAATTCTATTTTAGACTTCAGGAAACTCCTGAGTTAAGCAACCAAATTCCATTTCAGAATTCTGCTTCTATTTTTTGTTCTATTCATTTGATCTTCTCCATCAGTAGGCATATTAGCATACAGGGCTATTTCCTTTTTTTCTCTCCTAGTTATATCTTCTGCTCAAAACACTAAGGAGTTCCCTGGAAATAAATGAGTGGCTAACTGGAAACATAATACCTGTAGGTCCCAGGTGACAGCTCTGTGTCTGCAGTCACCTTTGTGAGACAGTCGAAGGCCAAGCTCTTCACTCCCCCTTGGAATTTCATTAACTGGTGTGCTGTTGTGATCTAACTGTGGAAGAGGCCTACTGGAGACTGTCCCTGCCAGCTGGGCAGGTTTCCCACTTGGCTGTTTGCGAATGGTTATATCCTGTACTGTGGAAACAGGATGGACTTGGCTGGGAGTGTCGGCCAGAAGCCTTCTATCCCATTTATGCGGACTTGCTGGCTGGGTTTTGAGAAGTGCATGATTTCATTTAGGAACTTGCTGTGGTTTGCTGCTAACCAACTCAGTCTGCAAAATGATGCCTTTTAAGCAGGACTGAGACAAAATAACCCCTGACTGTATTTGGTGTGGTTCGTCTATAAGGGTTTGTGTTACTTTTATAATTAATCTGTTTAACTTCTTCCAACAACAGTCATTTAGTGTTTAGAAGAAACTGTAGATAAAACTCATCTGTAAAGATTTCATGAATGTTTACATGATAAAGTTGGTCCCCTATCCCAGTGAAGTGTACTTATGCTTAAAGAGGGGAAAGAAGGTGGCCGTGTTCAGGAACCCATCTGTAACTCAGACCTTCTGCCTGCCTCAGCCACCCAGGTAGATTAAGGAGAATTTTCCATGAAGTTGTGGGGAAAGATAAATTAGTCAGATGGTGGATTACATACCATCCTTCTTCTGCTATAAGGCACATGAGGCATGAGGTTAAGCAGAGTGGAGTGGCCTTCCAGCTCCCTCTGGTTACCCAGGCCTTGTTGGTAACATGCCTAAGAAACCATGAAAGTTGTGAAATACAGCAGGCCTAGTCTCTCCTCCAGAATAAGGTGACCCTCCCAGGAGAGGTCACAAAATCCTGAGGTAATGCCAATGTATTCACTAACTATGTAGACCTTAGAATGGGACAGTTTCCCATCTCAAGTGAATGTAGGACGAAAATCTATTTTCCAAATCAATCTTATTTTATCTCCAAGTCCATTTTTTAAAGTCCCCTACTTTCTATTTGGAAGATTAAATTCCTTGAATTTACTAAAAGAAAAATCATTGTCAAACTCCATGAGGAAAGGGTTTATTCATCTTTCAGGGATGGGGCTCATATTTTCTAAAACAAATTGCTGATGTTTATGAGTTTTTAAATTGTAGGGTGCTGTTAGGGAGTCTCCATAAAACAAAAGCTTTTATACTTCGGTCAGAAAGTAACTAAGAAGACAGAGACACGGGTGGTTTACCCTTTTTGTTTTCATTCTTGCTTTTATAAAAGTTTTAGATTTTAATTTCTAAAGATATCAGAGAAAAAGGGAGGATGGAAAATGTCTTCTCTCTTTTCAGTCTTGAACTATTTATAGAAAGGTTATCAGCTGTATTGCGGCAGATGTAGATGTAATAAAAGCGCATTTCATTGTAGCACAATTGAGCAGAGTGGTGCAGTAGTTCTCAAGCACAGGTGATTTTTCTCTTCTCCTATTCCTATTCCACATTTGGCAGTGTCTGGAGACATTCTGGGTTGTCACAATGGGAGGATATTGCTACAGGCATCTAGTGAGCAGACGCCAGGATGCTGCTAAATAGCCTGGGATACACAGGAATATTGTATTCCACAACAAAGGAATATTCCACCCAAAATGAGAAACACTGAAGGAGCACAACCAAGACCAAATGTTCTGCCTTGAAGTTTTGGTATTTAATGTGACATTTAACATTACCAAAAACATGTCACAAATGTATCAGCCACTTAACACGTGTATGACACATTGTTTTTAAAAAATAGCAGATGTGGGCGGTGCCTGTGGCTCAAAAGAGTAGGGCGCTGGCCCCATATGCCAGAGGTGGTGGGTTCAAACCCAGCTCCCGCCAAAAACTGCAAAAAAAAAAAAAGGCAGATATGAGACATCTAAGCCATGTCATTTCTGGGAGGCTATTTTTTCTTTGGGAATGAAGAAGGAGGTGCTTTTTCCCATTATAAAACTCCAATTTACTGAAGAATTAAGTTTAAATTTGAAAAAATTACATTGCTTTTATAAGATTATTTCTTTAGTGGGAACTGTCTTTTAATCTGGTGATTTTTCAAATGACCCCTTGTGTAGTCTGAAAGGAACTCAACATTCAATTGTAAGGACAGCCCATTTTGAATAGCCCATTCTGGGTCTGTATGCTTTGTATTGTGTGCTTCCTGTGGGAAAAGCCCTTTTATGGAACCAAATTGTCCATTGGATGTGAGTTTTTCATTGTGGATCACTGCCCAAAAAAGTGATGAATTAAATTGTTAAACTCATTTTAGAAGTGACCTGAGATTAACAGAAATATGTGTGAAAAAATGAAGCAAGGTTTTGTAGGTGACACCTTGTTGGCCTCCCACAGGACAGTGCAGACATCTGCTCCTGCTCTAGTCAGGTGGGTGCAGCACTTGTGGAGCAGGAGCTAGCAGGTGGCTCTTCGCAACATGACGGGGTTGTTCTGTACTAGAACTGCATTAAAGTGTTCATATACCTGGGTTCAGCTTTTTGCTTTTTATTTGTCTTTGTTTTCTTTTGTATTATATGAATACAGAGTCATGGACACCCGTTTAGACTAAATAAAGGGCTTTAAGGTATCAATAATGAAACTTCTGATTTTAATTAAAGTTATTAGTAATGTTCTTTCTTGCCCTGGGTTCTTGGATATTGACATACTTCATGGTACAGTATCAGAGAATGAGGTGCTGTTTTTTTTTTTTTTTTTTTTTAACTCCTACAAATTGCTTTTAAATCTCCGAGATCTGGTTGACAATTACCAGTATAAGTATTTATAGCGAAAGATAAAGATGGAGCTACCTACACTGTATCTATAAATACAGCTGTACATACGGAATTTGACGATGACAGCCATCTTGCCTGTGTCAGCTACGTGTGTTTTTAGGAGCATTTGAATATAGAAGATACATATTTATAGATATTGTTCTATTATTTTATGTGGCTTCTTACCTTCAAGGGTGTCTTTGAAAGACATTTCAACCCAGGGACACCAGAGAGTTAGTTGCCAACAAATTCTGTCTGGAAGACTGCTGGGGATTTACTGAAGGTCAGACCTATGGCCCCCTCTATCTTTGTGAGAAGTGTGCTGAGGGGCTCACAGCACATGCATGATTGTAACCCTTCACTTGGAGGTATACAACGGCTCTTACATGTTACCTCTTTTGACTTACTTGTTTTCTCCATCTGCCATTTAGAGACAAATTACAAGCTGGAAAGGATGGAGAATACTGAAAAGGTATGTGGAAAACACAAGACCTCAAAGCTCTGAGTATACAGTAGTAGCCTGCGGTTAATTTTTGTGGCGCCAAGTATCATCACTGGCTTTATCTATGAGTGACTTAATGTACATTGAACTTACAGTTTAAAAAAGGGTACTGGTCATAGTGCTGTCGCACCACTGCAGGAGTTATTCAGAGGCAGTACGGCCCCTTGTTCCTTAGCTAGTGAGGCTCACGGCCCTCTTCTGGCCAGTAGGCCCCGAGTTGGGCTCTTGCTGGCCTTCCCAGCTTGGTTTTCCTTCAGAAGGCTTCAGGATCACTCACTGCTGTGCCACATTGCTCTGGCCGGATCTGCCTTTTTGTTCTCTGCTCCCTGTGTCTGGAAGGCTCTGGGAGTGTTGCGCTCATCTCACTCTCAGCATTTCTACTTGAAAGTTCATTCCTCGTTGTGGCTAACTCCTAGTGACTCTTGCAGACTCCTGGCTCCTATAGGATTGTTTTTGCCGCCAACCCCCACCCAAGGTAAATTAGAGTGAGAGAGAGAACTAGAACTTGCCTTAATCTTTGCTCTATCCTCCGTAGTTCTCTCTGTTCTTAACCCCCCACCCATGCAATAAGTTCTCAATAAGTATATGTGACTGAATTAAGTTTTGGGCGTAAGTTAATTAAAGGAGTAGACATCTATTTTTCTAGAATCCTGCTTGACAGTATTTGGTAAAATAGAATCTTGCTTGGCACATTGTTCTTCTATTTCATTTTATACTCCAGGTGGTGGCATGTCCACAATCTTTTTAGGTACTTGTGTTGCTAAGTTGTGGCCACATCACCCTCTTTGCTACCTCCCGAGTTAAGCTAAACTCACTGGGTGTTTTGGAAAAGCATTGTATGTGACAAGTCAAAACCTCTGTGTCCTCTTGCACACCCCCCTTCCCACTCCCCTCAGACCTTGTTGTATCCTCTCTGTCAGCCCAGAGACTATGGTGTTTCAACACATGAACTGCCATGTGAGTTGAATTTAACTTATGCCAGTTTCGAGCCCCTGGCCTTCTGAAGCAAATGTAACTCATAGGTCTCTTGACCTATCTTGACGTAATGAAACATTGCTTTTTTAGGAGTCGGTGTGTTAACTTTATGATACAGCCTGATTACATCTTTTGAGGAGAGTCAAACTGACAATGGAGTCAATGCTGTTTATCTTCTGGCGTCTTAAGGAAAAAGGAATATCCTCCGACCCCTTCCCCTCCCCTCACAGAAGGAGTGCCAGTAGATTGTTCAGGAATGAGATCTTATTGTCATTTTCAACGTATAATCCAAGTGATTTGTTGGGAGGATTTTATAACAAACTCACCTTTAACAACAACACCTTGTTCCTGTTCTTTTTTTTTTTTTTTCTTGAGACAGAGTCTAACTTGGTCACCCTCAGTAGAGTGCTGTAGCGTCTTAGCTCCCAGCAACCTCAACTCTCAGGCTCAAGCAATCCTCTTTCCTCAGCCTCCCAAGTAGCTGAGACTATAGGCACCTGCCATAATGCCCAGCTAGTTATTTTAGAGATGAGTTCAGGCTGGTCTTGAACTTGTGAGCTCAAGCAATCCACCTGCCTTGGCCTCCCAGTGTGCTAGGACTACAGGTGTGAGCCACTGCACCTGGCCTTGGTGTTCCTGTTCTTATCTCGAATTAGACCTTTCGGCCTAAAGTTCTTCTATGTTGTCTTCCTTATCAGTTGGCAACATTTATTGATTTATTTTACCCCTAAATATGCCATTTATTCGTTGTTTGTATTTTACCTTTTCTAAACATATTTTTTGCGATTTAAAACATGTTCCTTGCTAAAAATGTTTTCCCCCACTAAAATCTCTTTGCTCTTTTTTTTATTAAGTCATATACACATAGATCATGAATACGTTTATGCATATGTGGAGTACAATGTGTTGATTTTTTTTTAATACAATCTGATGTGCTTACATCAAACCAATCAACATAGCTTTTGCCTCATTTTTTACTTAATTATTGTGTTAAGACATTTGAAAACAAATAATATCACATTTACAGTCCGAGTCAGTTATATATCTGCTGCTAAGTATGTGTCAGGTGAGGTCTATGCAGGTGGGACTGACTTTCTCCTCTCTTAAGCCAATAGTTAGTTGGTAAAGCTTTGCTAGCCTGAGAGCTGCATCTTGGGACTGGATGTTGCATAGATTCTTGAAACAGGGCACTGCGTGGAATTATCTCAGTGTGGGCATTGGTGTTGAACACAGTAGACCATAAAATTCCATTTCATTTCTGTTGCATAAACATAGGATCACAAATAGCGTGATTATTTCTGGCAACCTCATGCGTCTTAGCTAGGAGGAAGATGTAGGAGAATATGAATACTTTAAATATATTATAAGCTTCCCCACATGAGCTGACCAAGTGCTTTGGGCTCTAGTCTTTAAAAGGGTCAAATATAATGACATCTTATCCTGCCATTTGCTGAGTTCTTACTGTGTGCAAGGCACTGTTTTTATGATTTCATTTATGTTATCACAGCTAGACTTTAAGTCAACATTGTAGTGTTTTGTGTTCTCACTTTACAGCTGAGGGAACTGAAACTGAGAGGGCATGAGACTGTGCAAAGCATAACAGCATGGGAAAGAAGTGGGCCTGGAACCCTTGTCTTTTTTTTTTTCTTTCTTTCTTTTTGAGACAGAGCCTCAAGCTGTCACCCTAGATAGAGTGCTGTGGCATCCCAGCTCACAGCAACCTCCAGTTCCTGGGCTCAAGTGAGTCTCCTGCCTCCTCCTCCGAAGTAGCTGGGACTACAGGCGACTGCCACAACGCCCGGCTATTTTTTTGGTTGCAGCCGTCACTGTTGTTTGATGGGCCCGGGCTGGATTAGAACCTGCCAGCTCAGGTGTATGTGTCTGGTGCCTTAGCCCGTTGAGCCACAGGCACCGAGCCGGAACCCTTGTCTTTTGACCTCAAAACTTGCAACTGCCAGCACAGAAATCTCCATCACACAGGCAGAAACAATTTATTTCTCTTGCCATTTCTTTGATCTTGGCTTTCCTGGGGGATTTCTCAGGCTCAGAGGGTTCAGGTTGTCTGCTTTGTCTCAGTGTCTCCTGGGAGGCAGGCGGTGGTGCCTCAGCGCCAGGAGAAAGGCTAATCTTGACAAAGACTAGCTCTAGAAAAAAAGGTAACAACCCCTTGGGTGGTGCCTGTGGCTCAGTGCGTCCTGCGCTGGCCCCATATACCAAGGGAGGCAGTTCAAACCTGGCCCCAACCAAACTGCAACAAAAAAATAGCTGGGTGTTGTAGCGGGCACCTGTAGTCCCAGCTACTTGGGAGGCTGAGGCAAGAGAATCACCAAAGCCCAGGAATTGAAGGTTGCTGTGAGCTGTGACGCCACGGCACTCTATGCAGGGCGATAAAGTGAGACTCTGTCTCTAAAAAAAGAAAGTTGACAACCCCCTGTTTGCAACTTCACTTTTAGTTAAAGAAGCTAGTGTCCAGAATGGTTAAGTTGGCCGTCTGGAGAGGAACTGCCAATTAGGGAGCCCATATGGTAAGAATTTGTGGTCAGAGAAACAAAACTGTTTGAGTGATCCTATGATTTGCACACACCCCCACCCTCGCCCCAGCACATGTCTATAGGAGCTGGTCAGGGATTATTAATAAGCAAGACAGGGAAGGCATAAGACAGTAGGGAATGGCTCGGCGCCTGTGGCTCAACGGGCTAAGGCGCCAGCCACGTGCATCTGAGCTGGCGGGTTCGAATCCAGCCCGGGCCCACCAAACGACAATGACGGCTACAACCAAAAAATGGCCGGGTGTTGTGGCGGGCGCCTATAGTCCCAGCTACTTGGGAGGGGGAGGAAAGAGACTCGCTTGAGCCCAGGAATTAGAGGTTGCTGTGAGCTATGATGCTACAGCACCTATCCAGGGTGACAGCTTGAGTCTCTGTCTCAAAAAAAACAAACAAACAAACAAAAAAAACATTATAAGACAGTAGGGAATGATGGAGCCTGGTCTACATGGAAGGGAGAAGAAGGGTGCATTCTGACTTCACCTGAAGGTTAAGAAAGTTAACAGTCAAAATCCAAAGGACGTGGTGGCCAAAGTGATGCTGAGTTTTGAGTCTGTGCCTTCTGCGGTTAGCATGGTAGGTCTGTGACCGCAGACATCATGTCTTTTTTGTTCTTAACTGCTAATTGTACTTGGTACCTGATAGGCACTCTTTAAATATGTTCTGAATGAACAAATCCATGTCAACCTCAGTTTCCTTCATGTATAAAATAGCTATGATAACAGTTCACAGGTAAAGGGATAAAACGAGATTCTTCGCAAAGTACACTTTGCATATAGTATCTGGTGAGTGTTAAGTGATGACGCCAATGTGGCTGTTAATAGTTTCTCCTAATCAATTATTATCATGTCACTCCTTCCTTCTTTACTCAGAAGCAATCAACTTGAGAAAAGATCTAAGACCATCGAAGTGTGGCTCACACTGACAGTGGGGACTCTTCCCTCTTCCACTGCTCTTCAGTCCTGCTGTTACCCTACATTTTCTAAAGTGGTTTTTAGACTCTGTATCTCACCAGTAGCTATAGGAAATAATGAGATAATCTAACAGATTTCTGTCTTGTCTCCTCAATGATACCAGTTTTTTCCTTCTTTGGCATTTATATCAAACATATAATCAGTAGATCAGCTAGTTTGAAAATAGTCTCCACTGCAGAAATTCACCCCATTAGATATCTGTGCCCTCAAGTCCAGGGAAAGCAAATTTCCTCTCTGCAAGTGAGCCACATGTGGGTCAGGCCGGGCTCAGACTTTCACTCTTGCACCTGTGTTTTCATGCCTGAATATTTTATGGGCTCAAAGATGCAGTTACAGTTTCCTTGCTGAGAACATAGCTTGTTCTACTGGGTGTTTGGATTCTCAGTGGTAGAGGGATATGTGTTCTAGCTAGAACAAAACGAGAGTTGTCAGTCATAAGCACAACTCTCATCACATTAAATTTTATATATGCATATATATAATATAAATAAATGTATATATCGTTTTAAAAATATATGAGTTAGAATTAGAATCACTGATACAGCATATTCTGATGAATGTCAGAATGCCTCAGGAGATGAATACTTAAGTAACATTTAGAGTGGATAATATTCTTGCATGTGCTCTAAAACTTGGATTTTCTAGTATTGACTCTGCCATTCAGAAAATCAAAATAACTTTTCGAGGCGCGTGTACTTGGAATTCCATTCATCTTCTGTAATAATAGTCCAGGTAACACTGATTTAACAATTTGGCAAATTGTGTTCTTATGTAATAGTCTGCACTCAGGCAATATAGGGCTCATAGGTGACCCTGTCAGAAGTCCAAACTGCTCTTGTCTTGTAACTCTGTCATCTATTACCCATCTCAGTTATCTCAGCTGGAAGGCACAAAGTATAGGGTAGGTCCTATTCTCCTTATGAGTATGTCCTGCACCCCCCCACCCCGGTGTTGTCCTGTTGATCAGAATTTTTTCACATGTGCATACCTAGCAGCAAGGGAAGCTGGGATATGTAGTCTTGAACTTGGGTGGCCATGACTCCAGGTAAAACTTGGAGGTTTTGTTACTCATTTTGTTCAAATGAGTCGACATATTCTATGTATAATCTTCTCCCTGTGGGAAGTCTGTTTGTCCTATTTAGTGTCATGTCCCTGTCTGACACATCATTGATGCATAAAATGTGTGGCTTAACTGAATGAATAAAACCGAACCCATCTCATCTGTGGAACTTCCTGAGTGTGGAGTTCTTAGTAACTCCTTATCACCTCCCTTTCATGCAGTTTAGTACATTCCAGGAGGTTATAGGTAACCTCTCCCCCTTCCTCATGTACTCTTTACTTGGTCTTACAATGGCTGCCATGTGCAGCTCCTACTCCCCACATCTCCCTACACCAGACCCAGCACTCACATTCCCTCTTACTGTTGTGCATTTTCATATGCTGAGGCCCTTCCCCCATCCTTGTCTCTCACCTTCAAACACATTCCAGTTTGCTCATTTCTTCTTTAAAAGTGCGATCTACAGAATGGAGCACAGTTTCTCAGTTTTGCAAGTAACAGATGGACAGAGCGTGTCTTGTTTCGTGTGCTTTTGATGGACACCCTGCCTTCTCCAAACTCTTGACTGCAGCTTCTTTCTTTGTGGCACAGAGAGAGGCAAAGATATGCACGTGCACACACATGGCCACCCACATACCCCACTCCACCAAGAATACACATTAAATAAACTTCAGAGCAAGTGGATCCTTCTTTAGAACCTGGAAGAAAACCACTTAGGCAAGTAAGGGTGGGGAACCTGCAGCCTCCAGGCCATATGCTGCCTTCTGGCTCCCTGAGTACAGCCTTTGACCAAATCCAAATTTTACAGAACAAATACTATTAAACAGGGATTTGTTCTGTAAGCTGTAGATTTGGTCAAGGGGCTGCACTTGGGGATCTGGAGAGCTACGTGTGACCTTAAGGCCACGGATTCCTTACCCCCGTCCAAGTGATACGTTTTTGTCCCACTCTTACTGCGCTAGTGCCATTTAACCACTGACTTTGCTGCTGATTTAATGTTGTTTTTTGTTCTTTCTCTCATTCTTAGATGCCCTTAATCTTTTATATATATATATATATATATATATATATATATATATTACACTTTCTACATATTTTCAAGATGTCTAAATTCCAAGAAGGCACTTTGTATATTACATGTGTATATTAAAATTATATTTATATTAGCCACCCTGACTTAACCCTTTGTCTTGGACATTGTTCTGTGTACTTCATGTAGAATATTTAATTTAATAACTGCTATGGTTTGAAGATGGTGTCCTCTCCAAAATTCAAGTTGAGACTTAACCCCTAATGCAATGGAAGGAAGTGACGTGGCCTTTGGTGGAGATTTGATCTTGAGTGCGTTCCTTGAGTGCTTTCCTCTCATGAATGGGATTAGTACCCTGATAAAGAGGATCACAGTTGAAGGGAGTACTGTCTTGCCCTTCTGTTCCTTCTATTGTGTGAAGACCCAGCGTCCCCCTCTTGCAGAGGATGCAGCAAAAGGTGCCATCTTGGAAGGAGACAGCAGCTCTCTCCAGACACCAGTCATGTGCCCTGATCAAGGACTTCCCGACCTATACAACCATGAGGCATAGATTTATAAATTACTGAGTTTTAGGTATTTTGTTATAGCAATGCAGATAGATGAAGGCAATAACCTGTAGGGTAAGTACCATTTCTATCCCCTTTAAAAAACCTGAGGCTAGTAAGGCAAGTACCTTTCCCAAGAATTTTTTTTCGAAGATGAGTCAGTAGCAGGGGGTCTATTTCCAGAACTCATGCTCTTTGAGCAATCATTGAGCTCAACTGTATTCACCTGTGACTTTGAAACTTGACTTTGACCAGGGGGAGCCATGGCTATTCATCATGGTTTACTATGCATTAAATAAATGAAAACCAGAACCTTGTCACAGCACTCCCTGCCCCCCTTCTCCACACACACCAGGAAAAACAGCTGTGCCCAGTTTGCTGGAGATAAACAAGTGTGGGCCAGAGTGGGAGTTCTGTGTTGAGAAGGGCTGATTCTATTGCATCTACGGAGCTCCCATCATGCCATTTTGCCTTTTCTTCTCATGTCTGCTGCAAAGTGGGGATAAGCTCATTGGAGTTCTTCCTAACACTGCAACATCTTGGGTTATAACATCTCAGAGCCTTACATTCTAGATGTGGAAACAGCGTGTTATTTATAGCTGGCACATGAAGAGAATTACCTGAAGCCATAGTAGAGAAGGAATACCTTCTGTAGTTTTAACTTTATCAAAAACCACCACCGCAAAAACATGCTCTTATAAAAGCCATAGGAGAGAAACAGGGTGTTTGGCTTAGAAGCGAAACTTGGTCCTTGAAGAAGTTCAGAAAAGTGAGTGATGTACACTGAAGAGACGCTTTTAATCCTCATAGGGATCTTGCAAATCAAATGACCAGGGAGACAAGGTTTTCTTTTGTGACATCCCTAGGAGATGCTGTCAACTAAAACAGGAACCATCTTCTCTAAATATATTGTGCCCCGTCATTTAGATGAGATGTAGAATCAAAAGAAATTGCTCAGAATATCCGGTTGCTGAGTCTTTCCTTGAAGGATGCAAGCCATGGAGGAGACCTAACCTGTGTGAGGGACTGCTTTCTGGAGAGTCAGTCGAGGCAAGTCAAGTCAATGAATATGGCCACCCGATTAGCTTCCCTGCCAGGGCTTTTAATGTGAGAATTGTTGGTCACTTGTTTTTGACCCTGGCTTCTTCGTGGTTGCAAATTGTGCTTTTGAACTGAGCTTCAAGGTGCTATTTCACATCCTGGATGTTATAAGTTGCAGTCCTCCCATAAACTAAACCCAGATTCCTGGCCAGGCCCATCTCTAGACATTGCTCATCAGATCCAGAGTCTTAGAAGCCATTTGAAACACACTTATCCTCATTGAGAATTTGAAGTTGGTATTTCCATTATTCAGATCAGATGCTTAAAAATGTAAAACCAACTTGCCCTTGAAGGCAGCTGAAGCTGTCACACTTTATAAGTTCTCTGTTCTTTTCTTTGAGGCCTAGAAACTTGAAAACATTTTCACAGCTTCTTGCTTATTTTAGAGGCAAGAAACATGCAGCAGAGCGATCACATTTTTAGATTTATAGCAGGTGATGGCAAAGGAGAACATTGTGCTCATCGAACTGCTGGTGCCACTTCCAGCTCCCAGCTTCACTATATTTATTAACATCTTTTGAGTAAAGTCTTAAAATTATCTATTAAGTACAATTTTTCACCCCTTCTGACAGATTACTAGCGCTGCCAAGAAGCTTTTAAGCTATAAATGAAAAGGAAAAACAATCCTGCATTTGATCTTGGGAGTTTTTTTCTTCTTCTTCAGTGAATTATCTTAGAATAGAATTTTGCCATGAGTGCTTTTCATTGGAATTTTAAACCATAATACCACCTTTTCCTTCAGTCTGAACTCAAGGTTTCCCACTGTTCTAAAACTACATTTGAAGTTATCCATCTTATCTTAGTAAAGATTTTAAAAATACTCTTCCTTTTTATTTAAATTTCATTTCTCTGTAGTGAACTAAATCTGAATGATTCATTTTATCAAAGCTTTAATGTGTATTTTTTCTGGACAGCTTATCATTTCTTTCCCTTTTCCCCTTTTACATTTTACATTTAAAACATTTTCCATATTTGGCTGGATAACCATTTGATATGGGTATATAAACTTTTTTGTATGAACATAAATTCTGAAAATGGATTTTAAGACAGCATTTGCCCCATCTTATCCTGAAAATTAGAAACTTTTTGATCTGGAAAAGGACTTTTGGTATGCCTCATATATTTCCCTGGAGTTTTATGTAAATTGAAATTTATTGTGAATCAAATCCAATTTTAGCTGTTCTTGAGGAATCTGTAAATGCTAATAGAGAAAGGAAATTGATTTAATATTCGGCACTCTATGACGAATACCGCCATGTTGGAAATGTGCAATTGTTTCATCTTAGTTTTCCTTATAGCCTTTCAGAAATGCCTGCTAATGAAAGCTGTGTTACCAATTACTTTTTAGGGTGTGGTCAGTTGAAATATTTGCTATTCCTCTGTATCTTATACAAAGTCTAAACTTTAAGCTTTAAAGTCTAAAATGGAAAATGATAATTTTCATTATAGTTGTCCCTTTTTCTGGGAGAAATTTGCCGGTAGATCTTCTGGAATGAGAAGAAGCATTAGTGTTGCTTAACATTTTCATCACTCACTATCCAGGTGTAATTGGTTTCCAGATTTTTATTTTGGGGGATGAAAACTTTTATAAGGCTATTAATTTCCATTATAATTAATATAAAAATTGATCTTTATCTCTGAATTAAAAAGTAGATTTAGACATCAATAATATTACCTTGAAATGACCTGCTGCAGTTCTGTATAAATGTGTGATTTCATTTACAATAGGTAGAGATTATTGATGCCAGTGGGAAATCAGGGAGAACACCCTTTGTTCTCACCTGAGTTTTACAAGAACATGTTTTTTTGGTGGTGGTTTTGATAAAGTTAAAACCTGAGAAGGTATTCTTTCTCGATTCATGTGTCAGCTCTTCACAATGTCAGGAAGAACTCACCAGTGTTTTTTTGTTTTGTTTTGTTTTTCTTAGAGTCTCAGTCTATTGTCCTGGATATAGTGGTGTGGTATCCTACCTAATGGCAACCTCAGACTCCTGGGCTCAAGTGAGTCTCTTGCCGCAGCCTCCTGAGTAGCTGGGACTACAGGTGCCCGCCACAACGCCTGGTTGGTTTTTCTATTTTTAGTAGAGATTAGGGGCTCGGATCTTGTTCAGGCTGGTTTTGTACTCCTGAGCTCAGAGGATCCACCTGCCTCAGCTTCCCAGAATGCTGGAATTACAGGCGTGAGCCACCACGTCTGGCAAGAACTCATCATTTTGACAATTAATTGAATCCTGTTTAGATTGGACCAAACTGGTAGTCACACTTACAGTGTATTTGAAAGCAGTTTTTGCACAAATTAAGGAAACTTAAGAAAAAAAAAAAAACAAAAACCCTATTCTGATAAAAAGTGGCTCTGTATTTACTCACATGAGTAAATTGCAAAGTCTGATTGCAAAGCTCAGTGGAATAACTTGACAAGAATTGCCCCTAAGCAAGCCTCAAACAAGCTCTTGTCTCCTATTAGTTTAAAAAGAGGATGCTGGCTGGTCGTGACAACTCACACCTTTAATCCTAGCACCTGCTAAGGCAGGTGGATTGCCTGAGCTCAGGAGTTTGGGAGCTGCCTGAACAAGAACGAGACACCATCTCTAAAAAAATAGGCAGGTGTTGTGGCAGGTACCTATAGTCCCAGCTACTCAAGAGGCTGAGGCAAGAGCTCACTTGAGCCTAAGAGTTTGAGATTGCCATGAGCTATGATGCCATGGTGCAGTACCACAGATAACAAAGTGAGACTCTGTTCCAAAAATAAATAAATACATTAAATAAATGATGTTTATACAGCCAAATTGAGAGTAAACAAGCTCAAAGCTTATAAAAACTCACAATGATGGAACCTAAAGAAAAGGTCAATGCTTAATATGATTGCAATGTGAAGATATATTGCTAAGTCTATTGTTACAGGAAGATACTGGGGAAATACACAGAAATCGCCTAACATTTTATAAGGTTGTTTGAGGTTTAGCCACATGGAAGAAGGTGCCACATTTTGGATAAGATAGCCTATACTCTGTTTCTGAAATGATGGGCTTCTTGTTTTTAATAATAGCACATGAAATGGTTTGAGAATCATGTTCAATTTTGTTCTCCTGCTTTGATCCAAAGGGTCCAATAAAATGCTTAATTTTATTAAATATTATTTTAAAAATAATCACCCATTTTAGAATGCTAAATGGAAAACTTCATCTTGCCCTTTGACAAAGAGACCCAGACTTGCCTGTGCAATTACATTTGTTACCTCCTGACCATAATGGATTTGCTGGTGTCTACTCATGTTTTTAATGGAGAGACTCTTAGAAGAAAATTCTGTATAGTGTTTGAATTGAGAGAAAAGAGGTCTGGAATGGGCCTATGTCTGGGTTTTTTTATTAACTTGTTTTTGATGTATTTGCATTACTTAATTTCTCTGTGCCTTCTTTAACTTGAAAATGAAAACATCATTTCTAGGAAAACATTGAGTAAATAATCAGTCTGTTGATAGGTCATGCACCAGTTGCAAAGGTCATGTGCGAATGAATGCACTTTGAGAAATGCTGCACTTTAGAACATTTAATCTCATAACTGTGTGAACACTTTGCAAGAAATGGTTTTTTTTTTTTTTTTTTCACCTAACTTTACCAATTGCTTGTTTCTGCTCTAATGGTTTCTGCCTCTGATTTGGCATGTCCTCTTGGGTGTCTTGTGGTCATTCCTGGTTTGGTTCTCTTGGTAGGATTATCTATGTTCTTAAAGAGAGGACCAGATTTTATTCTGTTTTTTATTAATTGTCATGGATTCAATAGGTGCTTATTATACAATGGTCAAACAGATGTGATCTGATGAAAGAAATCCTGTACTTGGGATCAGACAGATTAGCATTCTGATCCCAACTCCAGCCTGTCCTTACTGGATCTCCTTGAGCAAATTAACATGTAGCTCTTCACATTGTTTTTTAGGTATAAAATAGGAAAAAAGGCTATCTGCCAAACTTGAGTGGATGAGAGATAATAGTCAGTTATGTGCCTGTGGTAACTGTTGTATTGTCACAATAATTTAAGAACCAGTATCTTGCAGTCGCCAAACATGCTTCATTCATGTAAAGGGCTTAGTCCAATGTCTGAAATATGTGACTTTCATCATTAAGATTTTCTGTAGGGGGTAATTGCAAAGGGCAGATGATCAGTTAAGAGGCCAGTGGTTATTTGGTGCATATAAAATATGACTTCATACTGAATTAACCACTTAAATTTGATCAATAACTTCCCTTCTTCTTCTATTTTTATTTATTTTTTTTTTTGGCTTTAAAAGCAGTTTTCAAATTGGCCATCTTCGTTGTATATAGTTCTTACACAGTTTGACTCATATTTTGTTGGCAAAAGCTGTTTTTAAAGAAATATTTGCTGTGCTAACCAACATATAAAAATGGATCTTTTTTTCTTAAAAAGTAGGAACACTTTAAATGTGACAGAAATTAGCCAGATGAGCGTTAGGGCTGTTACCTTTACCTGGACACTCTTTTCCTAGCTGTCATCCTTACCTGTCTCTGTGGGCTTCTGACTCAGAGTCCAGATGCCATTTGCCATTTGTCATCACACTTTTGTTGTTTTTTGAACAACAGAGTTTGGGAATGCCTGTGTGTGTGTAATTTTTTTTTTAAATTTATTTATTTATTAAATAAGGAAAAACAGAAAGTGGACCAGGAACAAAGTATTTCCCTTGACTCAATTTACTTTTATAAGTTTACTTTATGGCCCTTTCTGTCATTTTTTCCCCTTATTATTGGATCAGATGTAGGCTCAGCAAATATTTATTCTCCACTTTATGCTAAGAACTACGCTAAGTACATTTCAGTATCTCACTGAATTCTCTCAACTAGTGTTTGAGATAGATGATGATGGTGATGATCATTTCCATCTTGTAAGAGATGAAGAGACTCAGGAGAGGTTTGGGAACTCACTTCAAGTTACACAGCTAGTAACCAGAAGAGAGAGGCTTTAAATCCAGATCTGGGCTGGGCACTGTGTCTCACACCTATAATCCTAACACTCTGGGAGGCAGAGGCCAGAAGATCATCGGAAAACAAATGTTTGAGAGCAGCTGGAGGAAAGTCAAATCCCCTAAATTTTATCTCTACTAGAGTATTTTTATCTCTACTAAAAATAGAAAAATTGTCCAGTCTTCGTGGCGTGTGCCTATCGGCCCAGCTTACTCAAGAGACTGAGGCAGGAGGATTGCTTGAGCCCAGTAGTGTGAGGTTTCTGTGAGCTAGGCTGATTACCACAGCACGGCAGCCTGGGCAACAGAGACTATTTAAAAAAAAAAAAACTTGGACGATTCTCAGGTATTTTTACCTTTACTACTTCATGGAAACTCTCCAAACAAAAGCATTACTTCTCTATTAAATATCCTTTTCTTTCTGTTCTAGGGACTAGAAAATGGTTATGGGGGTATGGGGGGGTAGGGGCGTGTTCCAACAATGTCCTGCATGAGGAAATGTGGTTTTTATATAAGACTAGTAGGAAGAGGATGCAAAAATGCAAAGGAGTGAAGTCACCTTTAAGTAGACACCTTAGGCTTTCAGATATTGTTGAAAAATGATAGTACTTGTCCTTGAAATGTGGAGACCTGTGTTCATAGATTTTTGTCTTGCATCTTGAAGAAGATCTACTTGCAAGGTGCAGAACACTAACTTGGCTTTGCAACATCAAATAATACCCCAAGTATACTGGTGGCTCATTCTAAAGTTCAAGTGAGTTGCATATAAGTCTTTGTGTTTCTTTGTGTTTTCATATATAAATAAATATATATATATATATATTTTTACCTGATGTCTAGGCATCAGATGTGGAGAAATCTCTATGTAAAAAAAAAAACAGATAACAGAGTCTTACAGTATGAAGATAATTAGATTAGAGGTTGGAGTTTTAGTGGTTCTTAGCCTAACCACATGCTAGCCTGGAACATTTTGCCTGTCTTTTGTTGTAAACCTTTCCTTTTTTTTTTTTTTTGAGACAGAGTCTCAAGTTGTCGCCCTGGATAGAGTGCTGTGGCATCACAGCTTACAGCAACCTCCAACTCCTGGGCTCAAGTGAGTCTCTTGCCTCCGCCTCCCAAGTAGCTGGGACTACAGGCGCCCACCACAACGCCCGGCCATTTTTTTTTTTTTTTTTTTTGGTTGTAGCCGTCATTGTTGTTTGGTGGGCCCGGGCTGGATTTGAACCCGCCAGCTCAGGTGTACGTGGCTGGCGCCTTAGCCCGTTGAGCCACAGGCTCCGAGCCTTCCTTTTTTTTTTGAGACAGAGTCTAACTCTGTCTCACTGGGTAGAATGCTTCCGTGAGATCATCATAGCTCCCAACAATGTCAAACTCTTGGGCTCAAGCGATTCTCTTGTCTCAGCCTCCCAAATAGCTGGGATTATAGGCTCCCTCCACAGCGCCTGGCTATTTTTAGAAAGGGAATCTTCTTGTTGCTCAGGCTGGTCTCCAACTCCTGAGCTCAGGTGATCCACCAGCCTCAGCCTCCCAGATTGCTAGGAGTACAGGCATGAGCCAACAAGCCCAGCCTTGAACCTGCTTTCAAAAAACACATATAATAATTCTTACCTTGTAGGGATGTATTGCCTGTGTAGTGCTGAAGAATAATACAAGGAGCTTTTATCACTTCATTGGTTTGCCCTCATCATCAGACCCTGAAATGTTATCATTCTCTTGGTGGGTCACTTGGAGAATAGAGAAAACAGAGAAACAAGAGTTTAGATGACAGTCTTAAATCTGGGTTAATCTCTTTATGCTTCCTTTAATTCACTTACTCTAAAAGAACTCATATTTTTTTATCTCAGTTGATATTTATTGAGCAGCTGCTATATGCTTGGGCTCCAGCAGCAAACAAAAAAAAAAAATTACCTATTTTATCAGTAATATCAGGATTCCTCAACCCCAGCACTCCTGGCAGTCTGATCGGGTTAATTTTGCATTGTGGGAGCCGGCCGTACATTGTAGGATGTTTATCATCATCCCTGATCCCTCCTTACTACTAGATGCCAGCAGCATTGCCTCCTAGTTGTAACAATCAAATCTTCCCAGATATTGTTCAAGTGCTCTTTGGGGAGCAAAACCACCCCCTGTTGAGAGGCACTGAGTTGTTTGATGCACGATTCTCAAGTATTGATGCCCCTGTAATCGGGATGCATCTTACAAGCGTAATTAGGGTGGGCAGGGTGGTTCTTCCTGGCATGTGACATGATACACTAGTGTGCTTCAGCTGTCATTCTCATTGTCCCCCTGACCCCTGCCTGCCCCTTCTCAGAGCCCATAATCACCTGGGTGTGGAGGAAGTCTGCAGGTTAGATGAAGATGAATTTAAGTCCTTAAGTCAGTTCAAAGAGCTCTATGACTTTATCACAGTCGGAAAATCCCTTTTTCACAGAACCAGACAACTTTATGCTACCCGATAAACTGTCTTGAGTTGGAGACCTCTGGATTCATCAGGGACTGGCTGAGAGAGTTGTCGGCCTCTGCCTTGCCAAAGTACAATCTGGAAAAAAAAATTTTTTTCAATTTTAATCTATGGTTTTTCCCTCCTGAATGTACTAGCCCTGGTGATAAGGTTTCCCCCGCCCCCCAAAGAAACTATTCTCATGGTCTAGCATTTATCTGTGTGATTTGGAATGCCAATGGGATGGTTTCCTAGTCCCACCTCCTTCCCCCACCCCCACCTGCACTGAAGTGCCCTGGGGCTTTAGAGATCTTTTGTAAGATGTTGCCTTCTATCTATACTACAGTGGTGCAGTGATTCTGCTGAGAAAAGAGCATTTTATTTAACCTGTATGTGTGTTATGAAGGCCCCCTTGCAGTGTGTGTGTATGAGTGTGTGAGTTCCTTCTTCTTTTCTTCACCTGCCCCTCTGTGAAATATACCTGGAGTGGGTAGTACAAGGGCAGAATTGAGTAAGTGACCATGAAACAGTATCAGCAGCTCATGTTGTCAGTAAGGTATACAGTCTCAGCCAACAAACTGTAAGCCAACTACCAGGAATTTCTTACTCTTATAGGAAATATTGTGTACTTTTGACAAAACATCTGCTCCAACTGATACCAAAAGTCCCTAAAAGAAAAGCTGACATGAAGACATAACTGGATGATGGAGGGAACTCTAAGCCAGGAAGGATGAACCTATGGATTTTTCTGGTGGAGTATAATGGCATGCTGTGAACATAAATTTATTATCTCTATTCAAGTAATTTTGCTAAATTCAGTGAGGGTTGCCATTTATCGCACACTTAATGATACACGTACCTTGGCACTATCCTGAGGTCTCTGACTGTAGCATGAAAACCGATGGTAACCCTATGTCGGGCACGGCACGGCAGCAGATGCCATTGCTATTCTTGTCCCAGAAGTGAGGGAGATGAAGTGTAGAGACATGATATGTGCTTATTAAGCATCACCATTGGGTAAGCTTTTCTCTGCCCTGCAAATTCCTTGATAGATTGACTCATTATGTATTTTATTTACTATTGTCTCTTTGTATCAAAGGATGAATCCTTCCTTACAGTACTAGACCTGTTGATTGAGTTACAAAATTAATAGCCCTGCTGGATGGTTATGAACACGCTGCTGGGGATCTTATTCATACCATCCCGAAGTCAGCTCCTCCTTCCTTAGCAGTAAATAAGGTTACACTGGATAATATGTTTCAGATTTTCTGTCTATCAGATGTACCATCAAGCCTGTTCTCTGGCAGTAACTCTACAATTGGCAGAAGCCAGGGAAACAAAATATGGTTTTTTTTTTAACGTGATAAATAAAAATGTTAATTCCTTTCATGCCTGAGAGGTTTGGAACAGAGAACAGAGAAGGATTTAATTTAGGGAGCAGAGAAAGATTTAATTTAGAAATGATTTCATAAAAGACGTAGGTTATAGTGAAGATTGAAGGGAGAGCCTCGTGTGCCGCACTTGAGTACTTTTCTGTGGGCTTATTTGATAGGGATTCTGGTCCTGCCTTCAGAAGTGCTCTCTGTGCTATGTGAATTGCACTGTGTGTGTTTGAGTCTAGCTGAGATGCTTGTCCTCAGGTAAGCCAAGTACAGATATGATATTTCATTGCAGTGGATTTTTAGCTTGATTGTGTAAATGAGAGGCCAGAAATACCTGTACTCAGTAATTATTGTCACTGACTACATCAGTGTGCTATTTTGGCCCGGCTCTCTTCTGTTGCAGAAATTTAAAGACATCTGTTTACTTTCAACTCTCAGAGACCTTTTCAAGCATGCTAGATTTGTAGAACTTGAGCTTGTTCTTACATTAGAGTTCCATGTGACATCTTCTTTGTTCTAGAAACTTTTAACAAAATTATTAAAAAATTAGTGAAAACATTGAGCAAATTTAGACATGATGTGATGAGAAATGACAGCTCCTAGTAAAGGGAAGAGTGTTCTGCTGAAATCCTTTCTGGAGGATGTATGTTTGGGGTTAAGTAAGGAAGAGTTTCAGAAGTTCTCAGCAGAGATTTATTCTTTTATAGAAAAAGGCCCAGGTTTCTTTAAAAAATCACCAAAGGGGACTGACCAGGATGATGGTGCTTATATTAGCAATGATAATTAGTCCAGCTTCATTGTGTGGGCATTTGGGTGTTTGATCCCGTGCTCATTTGTGGGCCTGCAAAAGGAGATAAACTAAGGTCGACTTAAGGTCAGTTTTGTGGTGGGCCTGTGCAATGAGCATCTGTTCAAAGTATATAAAATGCTTGTTTAGAAGTCCACAGCAATTTATGGAGCTATGTTATAATGTAAAGGAGAGAGTACTTGACTCATACCTGAGGAATTATACATACAAAATACAGGATACAAGGATTAATTTCAGCAGAAGTGGTCTGACCACAGCCTGGGCAATATGGCAATGACAGGTTGAGATAAAGGTCAGAGAGGTACTCAGTGAAGCCATGTCAGTGATGTTTATGGAATCTGAAGCTTTGGAGGTTACCCAGATAAAAGTGACATATATCCATTAGGACTTACTCAGGTGTGTGTAACAGAAAATTCAGGACAAACTAGTCTGAAGGAAAAATTGGAATTTTATTGACTGAAGCAACTGAAAAGTCTGTGGCTGGTTCTGGCTATTGGCTTCCCTCCCAGTTAGGCCTTTCTTGCCAATGGTCCCCAGCATGGCTGGGCTTACATCATCTTCATTTGAAATGGCAAGAGAACAAGGGCTCCTTTTCCTAAAATGTCCTGCAAAGATCTTGTCCTTGAACCCAGTTACTGCCAGAATCCAGAGCAACAAATATGTCAAATTGCTAGGTCTGGATTTCGGTCTGCCTCCTTTTCCGGAAGCATTCCTGACACCAGAAAGACTGAATATGGATTGAGGAGAAGTCATTAGATTGAGAAGAATTGATGCTGGGTGAAACAAGGAAAACACTTGTCCTATAAGGAATAGAGAAAGAAACTAGGGGCCAGGACTGATGGCTCACACCTATAATCTCAGCCATTTGGGAGGCCTAAGCAGGAAGACCACCTGAGGCCAAGAGTTTAACATCAACCTGGGCAACATAGCAGGACCCCAGTTCTAAAAAAATAAAACTAACCAGTAGTCCTGGCTACTTGGAAGTCTGAGATGAGAGGATTCCTTGAGTTCGAGGCTGCAGTGAGCTGTGATCAGGCCACTGCACTACAGTCTGGAGAACAAAAAAAGAAAGAAACTGTGATCTGTTTATTCATTCATCCGCTCACTCATCCTTTTTAACAAGGAGTTATTGAGCACGCACTGGGGCCAGGCTGTTCTTAGTGCCCAGAATTCAGCAATGCACTAAACACCACCAAATCCCTTTCTTTGTGGAGCTTATAACATTGCATGTTGCTCTTGTGGGGGGAGGTGTCCAGAGGAGCATATGCTCTCCAGATACAGAGAGATTGATTGTTATAGCTATAGTAAAGGGCAAAGGGGTTGACCGATTCTGGAGTGGGAAAAGGAATCAAGGCAATAGGAGACTGGGCTTATTAGAGAAAAAAGGGAAAGGATGGGGAGAGGATGAAAACCGTGGAGGAGGCTGCTGACTTTGGAGTATTTATCAAGCACAGAGGGATTTAGCGTAGGTGTGGAAAGAGCCTTTTTGTTAATTGGGAGTGAGAGTTAATGTATTTACCTTGGGGAATGTAGTCATGATACTGTGTTATTTTAGATGCTTTCCCTGCCCTGGAAGATGCATCGAGTTGATGATCTAATAGCTTGTTACCACTGTTAATGTCTATGATTATCTTTGTCACAGTGGGAATATAGCTGTCAGGGAAAGTGAAAGGCATTTCTTCTTCATTTTCAGTAACAGAGCTCAACTTGCTAACGCTCCAAGGAAGGGGCAAAGGTACTTACTGAAAAATATAAGCAAAAAACAAAAAAGAATCCCAGAGGACCTGCACATGTGCTGGTTTTTAATGGGGATTCTTGAATGGTCTCACCAACACCCTGGTTTTTCCTTCCCCAAAGGTCTTCTTCTTTAGAGTGTGACCTGATAGGCTATAAAACAACAACCAAAAATACCCAAACCAGTCATCCAAACAACACTAAAACCAGGTGTGACAGGGATATTTATAATTGGAGGAAAATGGATTTAAATGAACAGATGGAAAGAGAAAAAACAATTCATGTTTTCTTGTGCGTGGTAGCAGAATGAGGATCAAATATAAGTGTAGCCGTTTATGTTCTGAGGGGCACTTAGGAGGGTCGGATGCAGTGCAGGCTGTCTGGGGAAGGAAAGTAGCAACAAAAATTAAGCATGTGGAAATGAATAAGGATCTAGGCATTTTGGGTGGGGGGAAGAAACCATAATTGAGGTGGGGCTTTGGTAGCATTTGGTAGCATGCTTAGGTAGCATTTACCACGTGCCACATTCCGAGGGCCCCGTAGTATATATCTTAACTCTTGCACAACTCACCTTGAGAAACAATTTTTGCTAGTTTCACACGTGAGGAATTTGTGTTAAAGAGAGGTTAAGGAACTGCAACTGGCAAGTCGCAGCTCAGGCAATGAAACTCAAAAGACATTTTTTTCACCTTCCTAAGCCTTTAGGGTTTTTCATTTTTAAAGCCTTGGATTGATTTTTCACCACTACCTCCAATACTGCCAATCATATGGTAAACATAGCAAAGGTGGTCAAGACCCTTCCAATCCTGGAAGGAATGGCCTGGCATTGGGAATAAGATAAAATCTCAAATTACTTCGTGTGGATTACAAGGTCTGTTCTGAGCCTGTTCCTGCGGATGATTGCCACACCTGCCCTGAACGCCTCTTCTGTGTTTCCTGATGTTCTTTGCCCTGAACTCTTTCCCATCTCATTTGCCACCATCTTCCTAGGTTCCTCCTGTGGTTCTATAATTTTACTTATATTTGTATTAAGATAATTATGCCTCTAAATTGCATTTTTGTCTGAATGCTTGATTGTGGGAGCTTCTGGGAATTACAGTCTTACAGAAATTGCATCTTATTTTTTTCATCCCTGTGGTTTTACAGATAGTTGGTGTTCAGTGAATTGAATGCTGAAAGAAAAAGTATAAATGAAAATCTGAGAGGGGTAGTGGTTCTTGTTATGTCTTTCTGACGAAAGACCCAAGAAGAAACTTTAGGAGCAGCAACTATGCCTAACATGTTTTGGTTTTTTTTTTTAATTGATATTTTAAAACATCATTAGTTGTAGGATCTTTCTGTATGGATGTGTTAGGGGCAGATTGCATTTGTTTTCTTGTATCTCTGGTTATTGGATAAAAAACTCTTTATTCACTTGGGAAGTCTTGATTGTTCTTAAATTGGCTGATTCAACCCCTTCAATTATTTCACCATATTTATGCTTGCCACAGGAAATGGGAAAATGGTTGTATTTAGATCTTTAGGTAAAAAGTCAAAACTGAAAAGAGAGCCCAGTTGCTATATCATGTACTGTAGTCATAAGCATCCCCTAGAAGAATATCATTTCTGGGATGAATCATGGAGGCTTTGCAGTACACCTTGGTCTTGCAGTGTGAACAAGTATCTCCTCTGGAGATGAATACAGGTGTCTCTAAGCCAGGCCATCTCTCCCTTTTAGTTGCCTGTTTTCGCAGAATTTCCACTGTAGGAACTTAGAACTGATTAAAAAATCATTTTTGTAAGTAGCACAGGTGGTTGTGAGTTGTCCCATAACTCATAAAGATAGTAGCTTTCATTGTTCGATGTGATAATATTGATACACACCCAAACAGATTTTAGAAATGCTTCAGTTCTCTGTAATTCCCTTCTGACTGTCCCAGTTGATCACTTCCTCCTAGTTACTAGGAGACAGTCATTTCTAATCCAGCCTATTCAGTGTTTTTTATGAGGCCTTTGCTAAGTCTGTGCTGAAACAATTTAGGAAGTGCAGTGTCTTTTCCAATTGGACCTGGGCAGCTACTTGAATTGTAGCTATGAGTGTTCCTAGTTTTATATTAATAATAATCCCATATTTTAAAAAATTCATTTGGAATTCGTGGTTTTTTTCACTGATGGTAGACTATACCTTACCTTAGGTGTGCTGCAAAAAAATTTTAAAGATCATTAATTATTTCCAAAAGAAGTTCAAAGCAGGCTCAATGCCCGTAGCTCATTGGTTACAGTGCCAGCCACATACACCAGGGCTGGTGTGTTTGAGCCCGGCCTGGACCTGCTAAACAACAATGACAACAACAACAACAACAAATAGCCGGGTGTTGTGGCAGGTGCCTGTAGTCCCAGCTATTTGGGAGGCTGAGGCAAGAGAATCACTTGAGCCCGAGAGTTTGAGGTTGCTGTGAACTGTGACGCAACAGCACTCTACCAAGGGCGACATAATAAGACTCTGTCAAAAAAAAAAAAAAAATGTTCAAAGCACAGTAAGTATATTCTTTTTTGACTTTTTTTTAATCAACATAATTTAAGTGTGCCCTGGAAGTTTAACTATAGGTTCAAATATACTGTGAGATAAGAAACATTGAAAAACACTGATTGAGCAGCAGGATGACTCCCAGGCTACCCTCTGAGGTCTCCCCAAGATCAGAGAGCTCACCTTTTCCTGTGTATCCCCCGTCCCTGTTTCAGTGCCTGCTTCTGAGGCAGAGTCCGCAAAGTGTTTCTTGGGGAATGTGCATGGATTTCTTCTTAGCAACAATTGACTAACTACTGCTGTTTTACGGAGTACTGGAAGGGTGTGATTTTTTGCTGATGGAGTTGTTTATTTGGTTCTGTGAACTTGTCTTTGTCTGGGTGGCATTAACACACATCTCAAACCCAAATCAAAATGCTGAATCCCACTGTTCCTCTAACCTTACAGGTGGAGGTAGTGGGTGCTTAGCAGCCCTAGGAAATAGTGCAAACCAAGGGCCCCAGGAAGTCACCACTCATCTCATAGGACTATCTTGGCATCTGGTCTATAAGCCAGGATTTTCACGTTTTCCTGGGCAATCTTACTTTAAGAAATGTTGGCGAATTCTTCACGGGTTTGTGATCTGGGAGTGATAAACTATCATTGTATCCACACAAGGCTTTGATGATAAAAGAGTCCAGTCGCTGTCATTCACTAAACTTGTTAATTGTTGAGATTCCTCTAAGAATCCATCTGGATCCTTCTCACTCTGTATACTGTCTCTCTGGGCAACCTCATATTGGTTCTTTTAAGAGCACTCTCAAATTGATATGAGAACGCTGAGATCTCCCTTTTGAGCCTAAGGTCTGTACACCTGATTTCCTCCTTGACGTGGGATACTCAGGGCACCTTAAAACCAAGTGCAGTATCTACCCTGCCACTCTGTCTTCCTGTTCCTCACCTCCAACTTCTTCCTCTCTCCTTCCTTCCTGTCCCAGTGAATAGTACAACCTAAATTTGTTTGCATTAGCCCCAGACCTGGGGTTCCTCTTTCTTCACCTACATTAATCGATGCCAGTGTTTCTTCTCAGTGTCTCTTGATCCATTTTTCTCCTCTTACTCACTACCACCACTGGATAATAACCTCTTGCCTGGATGAGGGTAGAGGCCTCCCAGTGTTTCTTGCCCTGCCTACCTCTCCTGCCCCATATCAAGCACACAGTTTTCCCTGTACCTATTGCTGTCTCTAACCCTTACCCTTTCCCTCTTTGCAACCTGAGTTGCCTGGTTAAATTCTAGCTCTGGCATCAGAGCTCAGCTTTAATCACTTCCTTTAGGAGGCTTCTCTTGCCCCCAGCTAAGTTAGAGTCTTGCTATTCTCTTACCCACCTTTGCTGTCTACTGATAATTTAGGATTACTTAGAAGGGGCAAAAATAGAGAAAAACCAGGCACTGGCTCAGGCATTCAGGCAAAAGGAATGGTTAGAAAAGGAACTGAGGATAAACTTTGTTGTTGCTGTGGTCTTTGTCTCTTGGTATTTGAAAACCTGGGCAGACCCTCTAGTTGGAGGAAAGGGAACACTTCCAGGTGCCAGGCAGCACTTCTAAAGGTTAACTAAGGGCTTCCTAGTAAATTCAGGTTGAATATTGCAATGGCAATTAAGCAGCGTGATAAAAGTGAATGTTGTCCTTGTTCTGTGGGGAGGAGAGACTTCCCACAGGCTGGGTGCCTTCCCTCCTGCTCATCTAATTAACATAATTTCTGTTCCAAAGACCCACTGCTACACTTTTCTCCTTCAGTGTAGAAGGAGGACGGAGATGCTCCTTACATTGTGTTTAGCTCATCATAGTCAAGTTTACTTCCTGAGGGCCAGAGGACGGAACAGAGACCCTTCCAGGCACATAGAGCATGGAACTCTTACACTCTGAAGCACAGAGGTCCCAGTGAAATATAAGGGACCGATGTACCATGCTGCTCTCTCTGACATTGCACCTTGTTCATACAGTGACCTTCTCACACGACTTTGAATTTAAGGATGAGTCTGCTTCCTACCTATGTAGGACTAACTTGCAAGCCAGCTACTGTATACAGTACTCCCTAGATAAAGAGTGTTGATTTGGAAATCTGGGAAGAAGACAGACTGATTGGTCTTCCAGGAGAATTATTTGATGGTTACTTTGATGGTAGCTTGCTTGGTTTCACACTTTGTGCTGACTTCAGCACCTAAATCCCAGCCATGTCCACCTCCCACCCCTATCATATAAACTGGCCCATGGTTGGGATGTGAATGTATGCATAGTTCCCTGCTAAACTTCTCTAGTTTGAGGGTCATTTTTTATAACCTTTAGTGATGATGTGCTGGGAAATGTATGAATGGAATGGTAAATTTATACATGTTTATTGACAGGCAAGTTGTAATGTTGACAGTGGCTGGACAAGCAGTGATGTTGAAGTATTGCAGACTCTTAGGGAAGGGAAAAGCTATAAAATCCATCTGCTTTCATTGCCTTGATATTCTATCTAAGTGGCTTGTAGAACTTCTCTATTTAATGAAGCAATAAGGATCTGCAGAGATTCTTTGCAAGATGTTTTTCATAGCCCTAAAAAATGGCGGCATTTGAGCAGGCAAGATTGGAGATGGGAGACTGAGCTTAAGTGAAGCTAGAGGGAGGATTTAAGATGAAGATTTTTCAGATGCTGCCACTTTAAGATACTTCCCTTTATCCTACACAAAATCTCAAACCGCATCCATTATTCTTTCTTGAACTAAGTTATATCACTGAGCCGCTGGAAATATTTTGGGGTGAAATTATGGGAATAATGCATTCTAATGAGAAAGATCAGGATGTACAGGCATGAACATCTCAATGACATGTGGAGTGGAGGACTGAACAAAGCAGATGGGAAAGGACAAGCTTGAAAAGAAATCAATTTAGGTAAAAGGGATTGCATGCATTTGGGTTTGATTGAACAACAGCAACATGTCCTGGGGAAGAGAAGGAACTTCCCCAATAATCAGGTGATGGAATTGACTTGTAATAAATTGTTATAATCATAGTATTATTTCAATTTAACGACCATACATAATGACATCTTCCAGCAATCAATCTAACATTAACCCCCACCTTCATTCTTGAATATAAACTATGGTTTAGACTGAAAACATGATAAATAGAATTACTGACTGCTTTGGACTGAAGTACAATATATCACATCCTTAAGCTTTATTTTTTTCTCCTGCTGTCTTTTTCAGACCTTCATCTATAAGACCAAGTTTTTATTATTTGTGATTGAATAGGATGTTAAATGTTTTTAACCAGAAAATGTTAATGGCCATCTTTTTTCTCTTATGAGAAGTAAATGTTATATAAATTGAATTTTAATGCTTTAATTGTCCCAGAGGAAGATAAAAACCATTAGCTAATGACAATGGTAATGGTCAAATTGTTTTTAATTTTAAAATAATATTTATAACCTGCAAAGCTAGGCTATCTCATTTTGGACTTAGCAAAAAATTATGAACATCTACATAAGTGTATGTGAATTAGGCAGCATGAATAAAATAGTATAAAAGTACAACTATGGCTTAATTCTGTTTATATATTTAGTGTTTGGATTCTGAACAGTATAGGTATCTGGCTAAAAACCTGCCTGCTCAATTAGAACTGAATGTCAAATTCCCCTACAGTTACCTGTTATTAAAAATATCCTTGTCTTAAATTTACTTTAGCAGAGGAATGTGGGTGGTGGTTATCATACTGTTTTACTCTGGGGAGTTAAGGATTTATATTATGTTTCAGTTTCACTGGAATAATAGCATTCTCTCACACACACATGTGTGTATGTATATACAGATGTACCTGAGAAAGTTCTCCTTTAACAGCAGATGATTTTAATATTGTCTGAAGTAAAATAAAAATAGTTTGTTTCACATCACTGTGGAGTGTCACAGAATTCTTAATTTTTTTTTCTTCATTCCTAAAATAGTAGCGTAATGCAACATACTGTGTTCATTAAAGAACAGAATTTCAATTTCAGAGGTAGAATTGCCAAGTTCATTATTTCTGGGGAAAGGAAACAATACCAACCCTTTAGTTTAACCTGAAAATGAAAGAGCATATGAAAGTTGTCATGTATGTCTCTATCTCAACAGACATGTAATTTCCTTCTTCCAAAAAGGGCTCATTCTATTAATTATGTACATGGTGTATGAATATCACTGTAACATCCAGCATTCTCTCTCTCTCTCTCTTTCTCTCACACACACAAACATACACACACATGCTCACATAGTCATTTTATAGGGAAAAAGAGTCATAAAAGAAGAGACATAGATTGTAACGTTCCTTCTCCATGCAGAATCATTTCAGAACCTTCTTCCCAGAACTAGTGATCATACTTAACTGTTATTGCCTCTCTGACTCATTGAAAAAAAATCTATATATATGAATATATATAAAAATATAGAGAGTACCAGTATTATAGGTATAAGCCACCACACCTGGCTTCATTGAACAATATATTTAATGAGGATTTAGTAGGTCCTAGTTTGGTTAGTGTACAGAGATCCAGGAAGACTGTCCATTTACTGATCCCTACTCTGAAAATCAACTCAACATTTAACTCAATTAGGTATGCCAGACGCTAAATATAAATGTTGAATATAGGGAAGTTGTGAGAAAATACGGAAGATGAAGCAGGGCAAAAAAAAAGACTTATTGATGTGTTGAAAAGGAAAGAACATACTAAGACTTCCCATGTCCATGGGTTGATTTTTTTTACTTGTCAGAAATGCAGGAGCGCAGTTGCAATGCCTTCACCTTCAGAGCCATTTCAAGATGTAGTGACATTTCTGAATGGACAGGTTTTGTGACGTTCAGGAGGAGTCTTAGATCCAAGTTATTTTCTGTCTTTTTGTCATCCTGTAATATTACTACAGTGTCTCTTACTCCTGTAAAACATTCATCAATGAAATTGCCTTGAGCCTTACCCATCACTGTCATTGGATTCTTTGATTCTGTTGACTTGTTTAAGGTACGTAGGAAGATGGGTTGAAGACTTGTTAGTATTCCACATTAACATTATCTTGAAGTCTCTCTCCAGTATCACTAAATCACTATAAATAAACACTAGTACTGTGATGCATGTTGCTTGTCTATAAATATCATCCAAAACAGAGAACAAATAGAGCCATGTATGTTTAACTGGGAGAGAGTTGAGAATTAATGCTAAATTAAAATATTGTCATACAGATTAGTAGAGGCAGACACACAAACAATCAGTCTCTGATGCCTTTCCCTTTACTGTGAACACTGAATAATAATTATTTTATGAAGGTAGTGCATTGTAAATATTTATAAACAGAAATGTAAAACAGTGAGACCGCAGTGAATAAATTATTTTGAAATATTTTAAAATCCAGTTTTTATATGCCTTTTAGTAAAAATTATTCATGGTGATCAATATTTCTTTCTCACTTGCCATCTGCTCTGCTTCTTTGGTTGTGCAGCTTGAGGTGAATGATGCACTGTGCTGTATAATGTATTCCACAGATTTATTGACTGGGAGGCAGCATTTTTACGGAGAGTATGCAAACATGAGATCACTAAACATAGGTCTTCTTGTGTAGGTAAATACCAAGTCTTTCCCATCCCCAGAACAATTAGGGGATCCTTCCAGCAGGATGATTTGTCTCCTTTGTTAGTGCTGGTGTCATTCCATAGCTTCTAGCAGAAAGTGAAAGAAATGCACTCACATAGTCCTGGAGGGACTGGTCAAAAGAACTTCATCTTGTGTCTTGCAGGCAGTTTCAGTGTTTCTCCATTGCATCTTTTTGCCAGAAGCCCTTATTTTCATGGAATTCTGTTTGAGTGGACTTGCAACAGCCAGTTTTGCAATATTAAATGATCCCACCTGAAAGCCTCCGGTAGGGTCTTTGGGCTGAAGCAATGACACTTAGATGTTTTGGCCACCTGGAAGCAGATGTCTGTAGCCGGTTAAAAATCTCTGACTCTTGTACTTTCCTTTTATTTTATGGCTTGGAGAATTTGCCTAAATAAAGCTAATGTATTTTGTTGTATTTTGTTGTTGAATAACTTTACCATTCTCCCAAGTTGAACCACTGTAGATTTTATTATTCTTTCATTTCTGCCCATCATTGAGCTGGTTACCACCATTGAAAGAGTTTCCTTGAATCTGGTAAAAAAATGCATAGCAACCTAGTGATATTGCTGTATTTGAGGGGAGCTATAGGTCAAAGATTGGTAATGCTGCCTCTCCTATGAAGCCATCTCTGATTCTCTTAGTTTGATTAATTGTCCTCTGACATGTTCTTCCATCATTAGAGTTTTTTTCTGTTGTTCTCAGCAAATCTGCTTTACCTAAGTTCCCTTTGTGAGCATCTTCCCTGCTGGTTGGTAAAGTCTTCTGAGATAGGAACCAAGTCTTCTTTGTCTTTGCTTCAGTCTGCAGAACACAGAAGATACACTTGTTAATTACTTGTTAAACTGGAGATGGTCAAATTTTTCGAGACTAAATACCCTCTGAAAGAAACGTAGTTGTATCAGTCAGGGGTCAAAGTCCAAGTCCTCAATATAGTTCTGCCTCCCAACTTCAAATTCCCAGCAGAGAGAATATCATTTTGACCTTCTTTGGATCAAAAATCCATCTAGGTTCATTTAGCCAAGGCCCTAGGGAAAGGAAGACATCTAGGAAAAGGTCACCTGATTGGGAGAACTCAGGAAGACAGGTTCCCTTAGAGAGGTGGGCATGGATTTGCAGAAATATCAGTGGAGACAAGTAATTGTTTTCCACGGTGCAGTCCTACCACCAAAAAGATGCTGGAGAATGACCATATTTGGATGGTAGAAAATAGTAGCCATACTGGTTTTGTTTTTATTCTCAACGTTTCTTATCCTCACAAAACTTGTTTTTTCTCCTTGCAAGTATGCCACCTACACCCTTATGTTTGATCATTGTCCCTGCCTACATTAGAAACCTTCCTGGACTATGAAAGCCCAGTGTGAACTTGCTCTTCTTCACACTTTCATAGAAGGAGACTTTCTGAGTAGGTATGGTGACTCACGCCTGAAATCCTAGCATTCTCAGAGGCTGAGACGAGGAGATCCAGAGTTTGAAAGTAGCCTGAGCAAGAGTAAGACCCCAGTCTCTAATACAAATAGAAAAACTAGCCGGGCATTGTGGCAGGCAACAGGAGGCTGAGGCAAAGGGATCACTCGAACCCAGGAGTTTGAGGTTGTTGTGAGCCCTGACACCCAGCACTCTACCAAGGACACAGAGTGAGAACGTCCCAAAACAGAAAAAGAGAATGAGACATTCTATTCATTTCACATCTGCTTGGGCCGAGTCCTGCCCTGCTTTCTGAATTTCTGCGCTGATCTCCTGGTTTCTGTGCTGTTCGTGTGCCCAGAATACCTTCCCTTCATCCTTACATGTGCATCAGGGCTTATCTTAAATGTCACCTCCTCCAGGGGCACTGTATTGTAGAGTCTTCCTGGTGTTCTGTATTCCTTTTCACGCCTTGCGGTTTGTGCTAGTTTGCTTGGCTCATGCCTCTCTCCCCACTGGAATGCAACCCCCTGAAGGCTGTTCTGCCGTGTTCACCTTGGATCTCAGTGCTTGGTATCCAGTGGGAGCCCCATAAATGTCTCTTTAACGTGTAGTTGTCTGGCTGGCAGACATCTCCCAGAGGTGTGACTCGGCCTCTTCCTCTTCAGTGACTGAAACTGAACCCTTTGTTAGGCCATCTGTATCAGGGTGATAAATTCCCTGTTTGTGTAGTCAGCTGCCCTGCCATGAACATGGCACTCTATAATGTGCATAATAGAATCATTTAGCTTTTGGGGTTGTTTTTCTGCATCATTTGATCAAGTCATAAACCTAAGTTATGAAGTCTACTCTGGAGATTGAGTTTAAGTAAAACTGATCAATGGGATCTGTCTCAGGAACAAGAAACTTAATATATTCTGCTTGACAGCCGACTAGAGTCATTGTTTTTGCTTTCCAAATGCAGATCTAATCATCCAGATATGACAAGGGTGGGATTATTTTGATGAGCAATTTTGGCAATTTCTCCCCCCACCCCCACCTTGTTTCTGGATCAGAGGACAGGATGGTTTTAGGCCTGTTGCTCTTGGTGGTTAAGAGATTTTAGCTTTGTAGTGGGGCTTGGGAAGTGTCACACATCCCCTGTGTCCTGACCAGTCTCCCCCGTACTCAGGTGCCTCTGCCTCTAACATTCCTATAATTAAGGACAGCGAGTAGTGTATATGAAAGGTTGCACACTGGCAACGGGACTCAAATCCCAGCCCCTTCACTGAGCAGGTGTATTTACTTGGGTAAGTTACTTAGTCTGTTAGCCCGCATTCTTCACTTGTAAAATAGAAGTAACAACAGTATCTCAGAAGGAACCTGGTACATAGAGATTCATGGAGATGATGTGCATTCACAGCACAAAGCCAAACAGACAGCAAAGTGTTGAAAAACTGTTGGCATCACCGTCAGCATCATCCTTCACCATCATTATCTTCCTCTCTTCTGGCAACCCTTCACTCCTGGCTCTGACCTTACCTGGAAGGAGGCTAGGAAGGGGAAAGGGTGGTGCTAATGCCAACAAACATCTTGGGCAAGAAAAGCTTCCATAGACACAGATTTGTTTATTATTCATTGCTTTGAATTTAGCTTTTCTTCTTCTTCTTCTTATTTGCCATTTTTGGCTGGGGCTGGATTTGAACCCACCACCTCCGGCATATGGGCTGGCATCCTATTCCTTTGAGCCACAGGCGCCGGTCTTCTTACTGTTGACACCTTTAGGGTGGATTGCTGGAGACAGGTGTGTGAGTGTGTGTGTGAGTGTGCTGGAGTTTTTCTTTAGCAATAGGTTGCAGTACATACAGGCGTCTCAATTCTGGGTTGACTAAATAAAGGAATAAAAACCATTTTTCTTTGTTCTTTGCTCAGGTCTGATTACTTTCTGTTTTCTCAGGGTAAATGTGGCCCAACTCTTTGTTTAGTCTCCTAAGTAGGAAAATTTAGATACATTGTTCCTCAAGGATTTGGTTGCTCTTATCTTGAAGGCTTATTCTGTTTGATCTGCAGAGTATTTTAAAAAGTAGGTTGGGAAAATCCAGTCTTGCTTGAAAAATCTTAGAGTTTTTTTGCATCTTCATTTCATATTTTCATCAGTTGACTAGAGCTGAGCAGAAACTGCTTTCTGCAGACCTGTGGTTCTCAAGGTGAGGTCTGTTGAGCAGCAGCAGCAGCAACAGCAGCTGAGAGACTTGTAAGAAACACAGATTTCCACATCTTGCCCCAAGGCTTTTTGGGGGGGTGCGGATGGGGTGAGGGTTGTGTGATGGGCAAAGACAAGATCTTGCTCTCTTGCCAGGTTGGAGTGTAGTGGCATCATCATACCTCCCAGCGAGCTCAAACTCCTGGGTTCCAGTGAGCCTCCTGAGTACCTGGGACTATAAGCATGCAACACTAAACACTCACCCAGCTAATTTTTCTATTCTTAATAGAGACTTGAAATTCCATCTTGCCCAGGCTGGTCTTGAACTCCTGACCACAAGCTATCTTCCTGTCTTGGCCTCTCCAAATCCTGGGATTATAGGAGTGAGCCACTGCACAGGGCCCAAGCCTTTTATTTTTATTTATTTTTGCAGTTTTTTTGGCTGGGGCTGGGTTTGAACCCGCCACTTCCAGCACATGGGGCCAGTGCCCTACTCCGTTGAGCCACAGGCACTGCCCGGCCCAAGCCTTTTAAATGAGAAAGTCTTGGGTGGATGCAGCATCTTTTATCAGGCTCAGGTGATGCTCTGGTGTTTCAGGTGGAACTTGGGTTTATGTTTGTCACAGTCTCTGCCCTTCTCTGCTATCTGACACCCAGCTGCCCTTTCTTACTTAAATCACCTCTCTGGTGCCTACAGGCATTTTTGTTTGGGGACTGTTAAGGATTCTCTGAGTTGGTTGTAAGTGTGTTGATTTCTGTTCTGCCTCAATAGTTCTGACACCTTAAGCTAGCTTAAATCCCTTAAGCTCCTTTAAGCCTAAGAAATACATGGTGAGAGGGCTATGGCTCTGCGAGTGTGTTTAATTTTGTGGACGACTGTTGACAGCTGTGTTGACTCTCAAGACAAGATCAGGATAATAGACTGTCTAAAAGGAATGTGTTAATTTTCTCCCTTAAGGTATGAGGAAATCAACTTTTCCTAAGTACACTAGAAAATGGGGGTGGGGAGTTGGAATCAGGTGCACCTGGTTGTGAGATCCTCTGCTGCTGTCGCTGCATGGCTTGAGTGAATAGGGTGAACCTCTCTGAGCACAACTTTCTCCATCTGTGAAATGGGTTTGATTCAACCCGTGTCAAAGTGAAGTGGAGACACTTAAGTGATGTGTCTGCAGAAAGCTTCTCCTTAGCTTTTAACATTTGTTTTTCATGCCCACAATCAAATTTATTGAGCTTTTCTGAAGAAACAGATACACAATTTAGGAAGTATAGTCAAAAATGGGGACTTTATGTATTGATTAATCAATAAACCAGATATTTAGTCATACATTAATTGTATATGTATTATATATAATAAATCATATGTGAACCATTTTCCATAAGCATTTTAAAGACACTGAACAAGTGTGTGAACTAAGTGAGTGAGCCACTTACCCTCTCAGAAGGCATTCTGGGCAGGACCTCAGCAGCTGGTTATTTAATGTATCCAGGGAATATACAGCCCGCTGAAAAACAAACCTTCTTAGTGTAAGTAGAATTTCAAGTTATTACATTGAATTTGTTTCAGAAGATGTAGACCTCAATGGTTAACATGTTACCTTTTCAGGAATATAGAACTAAGTTGATAGGACAGAGAGAATAACTTTGTAATCATTAAAGCATTGAAAGTTTAGAGACTTTCCCCAAAATATTGGCCGGATGGCTTTATAACATAAACTGTGACTTAGAGAGGATAAAACAAATCAGTAATCTTCACTGAAGTGTAAAGTGGTGGATGAGGCGGGAACTCTTGTGGGTAAGTGATGCTTTCTTGTGTACTGGGGGGATTTCTCGGATGGTTTCCTTCTGTGGTGTCTGGGACAGCACTGTCAAACATGCATTTATATATTGTGGGATTATGAGTCAATGACCCACCACCATGCCGCCGACAGAGCAATATCAAAGTCCTGTAACAAACATTGTTGAATTCTAAATCACCGAACTGCCCTCGCTGGAAGGAAAAGTGTTGTGACCTGTTCTGCCTTTCTCTGGACGCCTATAAAGCCCGTCATTCTCCATTCACAGGAATCTCCTCTTGTCTTTATTGCCTCTGCCACTTTTTTCCACTCTGTATTATAGTTCCTTTGTCCGTCCTTGTTGTGTCACGGCTTTACACGCGTGGCTCGGCCTGAGCTTCAGGCTTTGTTCCCTCTGCTTTTTGAAAGCCTTTTTGATGAGTCGCTGGGTAGTTCCAGCCTACACAATTGTCATTTGATTGCACATCGTCTCATTGACCCAGAATATTAGAAGGAAATGCAGTCTACATTTGTCTCTGAATTGTTCAGCCCATTTTTAAAAAGAAATTCAATCCAAGTGATATAACTGTGTGGTTAGTAGAGGCCCAGGATAATGACAATAAAGTTATACCCTTTATGATGGACTGATATTAATGAGAAGAGAATGTGTGAATTAAAATAGGTTCATTTAAGTGCTTGCAAAAATAGTTTTAGGTATGCTCAGCCAGTCACTCAGTCATTCTTCTATGATAGTTGTTATAGCCTGACTGTGTATTCAGCACTGGATAATAATAATGCTCAGAGTAATAATAGCTAGTGCTTAATAGGTAGTGTGCTTGGTGTTTGCAAGGTGCCATTAACAGCCCTCACTTCGTGTAGTGCTATAAGTTAGGTATGTGATTATCCCCATTTTACAAATAAGGAAACTGGGGTACCGAGAGCTGAGTGTCTTGCCCAGGGCCACTTACATACCAAGTGGCGAAGGTGAGATTCAGTGGTCTGGCGCCAGAATTCGTGGTCTTTATCACTGTGTTATATCCGAGTTCCTTCTCTATTGAACTTGTCATCTAGTTGAACTTGATCCATGTAGTGTTATTTTTAGGACTCTCAAAGCAAACCTTTCTTGTAAAGCACAAAGCAAGTCTTTATTTAATCTCCATCTGTGTTACCACAGGCTCCAAATTAATGGAGTTCAAAGGAAGGCGATTTAACTATGGCTGCCGTGCCTCCACACCGGACATGTGACTTGTGTATCAATAAGGTCTTCTATATTGACTGACACTTACATGGGGGATTCGGTTATCGAGTTTAACGTGGGAAGCACCTTGCATGCTTAACTACCTGCTGGTGAGTGTTGTGATGCCACAGGATGTGTCAGAACCAGTGGAGCATTGCAAGTTAATTACTTGTGTGCACAGCAGGCAGTGATGGAAACAGGCAGCCAGCAACATGGAGGTGAGCTGTTACTTGAGGTACCCAAAACGGGGCTCTTAATGAGTCATCCTGATGAGTGGGGAGTGGGGAAAGGAGGCCAAGTATGGCTCTGACCTGATGGAATGTGGATTCTGATGGAATGGTGGATTGTGAACCCAGCTATTTTTTAAGCTGGCATGTGCTGATGTGAAGTTGTCTTCTGCTGGCACCAGTAGAATTATATAACAAGGATTCAGTATTTATGATGCGTCATCAATACCATATAAAGAACATGTTTTAAGATGACTAGCTCCCATTCATTAATTAGTCACTCACTCCATTCATTCAGTAAAGATTTACTGGGTGCCTATCATGTGCCAACATTTTTTACTACACTATATGGGGAACAAAATGGTCAGGTGTCTCTAGAGTCAGTAAAGAACTGAGTTATCGGCTTGGCGCCTGTGGCTCAACAGGCTAAGGCGCCAGCCACATACACCAGAGCTGGCGGGTTCAAATCCAGCCCGGGCCCGCCAAACAACAATGACGGCTGCAACCAAAAAAAAAAAAATGGCCGGGCGTTGTGGCGGGCACCTGTAGTCCCAGCTACTTGGGAGGTGGAGGCAAGAGACTCATTTGAGCCCAGGAATTGGAGGTTGCTGTGAGCTGTGGATGCCACAGCACTCTATCCAGGGTGACAGCTTGAGGCTCTGTCTCAAAAAAAAAACTGAGTTATACAAATAGAGGCTCCATATTCCTATTTATAATGTCAGAAAGAGATGAACTAACTGCCTGCCCCAACAAATGAGAGAGTATATTGACTTGATGGTATATAACATAGCTCTGAAATATACAGAGGCCAACTCCACTGAACAAGTAAAAAGATTATGAAAAGAAGAAAAACCAGAATATGAAGTTATATACCCATGATTACAGAAACCACTGTACCACAAACATTTGATGAAAGTCTTTATATTTAATAGTTCAGACTGTTGTATTAACATCAGCCAAATACAGTAGTTGTATGTGATCAAAATGAGCTAATCATTTAGCTTAATGTTGGAAGCAACTATTTCATTAAAGAATAACATATCAATGTGAGGAATTTCTCCTCATTCTGAATCAACTTCAATAAGGCATAGTTGATATATTTTAACATATATCTTCCCTACCTCTACTTTCCCTGGAAGACCAAGACCTTGCATCTCAAGATAGTCGTACACCATTTTTATTATCATTTAAAATACTTGTTTTGCATGTTCACTAGAGAAAATCTAAAAGCCATTGGAATTACATAAATACACAAGTAATCAGGGAAACGCACATAATTTTGGCATATATGTGTGTGTGTCTGTGTGTGTATATATCTGTGTACATATATACACACACACCCTTAAAAACATCCATTCACATTGACCTAGAAATTTCACTTTAAAATATGTTTTCCGGGGCCGTGCCTGTGACTCAGTGAGTAGGGTGCCGGCCCCATATACTGAGGGTGGCAGGTTCAAACCCAGCCCCAGCCAAACTGCAGTAAAATATGTATTCCTAGCTGGGCGCCCATACGTAGTAGTTCAATTGTTAGGGTGCCAGGCACACATGCACTTAGGCTGGTTCAAACCCAGCTAAACAAACAAAAAAGTAGCCGGGCATTGTGGTGGGTACCTGTAGTCCCAGCTACTATGGAGGCAGAGGCAAGAGGATTCCTTGAGCCCAAGAGTTGGAGGTTGCTGTGAGGTATGACTTAGAGCCACTCTACAGAGGGCAACAGAGTGAGACTCTGTTTAAAAAAAAAATAATAACCTTAAAGAAAGATGGAGACTTACCTCTTTCATGTTTACATGGATGGAGCTGGAACACATTCTTCTTAGAAAACTATCTCAAGAATGGAAGAAAAAGTACCCAATGTACTCAGCCCTACTATGAAACTAATTTATAGCTTTTATATGAAGGCTATAACCCAATTATAGCCCTAGAATATGGGGAAAGGGGCAAGAGAGGGGAAGGGAGGGGGGTAGATGGGGGAGGGAGGGTAATTGGTGGAACCACACCTATGGTGCATCTTAGAAGGGTACCAGTGAAACTTACTGAATGCAGAATATAAATGTCTTAACACAATAACTAAGGAAATGCCATGAATGCTATGTTAACCAGTTTGATGAAAGTATTTCAGATTGTATATGAAACCAGCACTTTGTACCCCATGATTGCATTAATGTACACAGCTATCATTTAATTAAAAAAAAAGAATAATGTTTTCGTAAGTTAGAACATCATAACCTAAAAATTGTACCCTCATATTAATTTGAAAAAATTAAAAAATACACAAAAGAAAAGAATTATGTTTTTGTAAGGCTTTATGAGATCTGACAATTACATTCACAGACTTGTTCTAGAAAAACTCCTACATACATCAGTGCTGAATATTACTTTGTTCACCTTCATGGCACTCCCCTTGGGAAGCTACACTCTGACACCAGAGCCTAGTCCACCCTTCAAAGCAATTTTGGAATTTTTTTTGAAACGGCTATCAAAGCTGTTGTTGAATTACCCTTGACATCCTGATTGTCATCAAAATATCTTTCTTTCAATACTCCCTTTAGCTTTGGGTAAAGAAAAAATTCAAAGGGGCTCTATCAGGTGCATAGGAAGGGTGTTCCAATAACTCCCTCACAACAGTGCCTTGTGAGCTGGTGCACTGTTGTGATGCACGAGCCATGAGTTGTTGACGAAGATTTTCAGTTAAGATTTTTCTAACTATTTCTCTATTAACTTTTACTCGGTCTGCTTTATGTGTCTCACAGTCAGCTAACAATTTTGACACACAATTTCACAAATTTTTGCAATGTTTTCATCAGTTCTGCTTATTACTGGTTATTTGTATAGTACTGACAATGGAAGCACACAGTGGAAAGTTCACAAACATTTTTTTCCAAATTAATATGAGGATAACTATAATTAGATTCCATTGTTTGTGTTGTAAGGTATAGTCCAAGTTGTAGTTGCAAACTTCACCCAGAAAATGTGCCTTTTACCCTAACCATATATTGTACCCTTTAGATGTTACCAAACCCTTTCCTCTCTTCTCCCTTCTAGAATTTATTTGCATTTTCCTCTCATATGTGCACATTATCGTTAATCTATAATACCAAGTTCAAAAATGTAATTTTCATTTCTCATAGTTGCCATGGATAGCGATTTCTTGGACAGATATGAACAAAGTAAATAAAAAAGCTCTGGAAAGAATTCACCTTTCTAGATGCCATTAAGAACATTCATGATTCATGATATTATAAAATATCCACGTTCACAGGAGTTTGGAAGAAGTCAGAGTGACTTGGAGAAGTTTGAAGGGTTTAAGACTGCAGGGAAGGAAGCAACTATAGACGTGGTAGAACAAATAAGAGAAATGGAACTAGAAGTGGCCTGACAATGTTACTGAACTGCTGCAATCTTACAATAAAACTTAAACAGATGAAGAGTTGTTTCTTCTAGAAAATCAAAGAAAGTTGTTTCTTGAGATCAAATCTACTCCTGGTGAAGATGCTGTGAACGTTGCTGAAATGACAACAAAGAGTTTGAAATGTTTCATAAACTTAGTGGACAAAGCAGCAATGAGGTTTGAGAGAACTGACTTCTATACTATAGTATTTCACCCATAAAAGGCCTATTTTCCCTATAAAATTTCATAGCATGCCACAGAGAAATCTTTCATAAAAGGAAGAGTCCATCCATATAGCAATGTCATTGTTATTTTAAAAATTGCCACAGTCACCCTAGCCTTTAACAAGTACCTTCTTCGGCAGGCAATGAAGACAGCCAACCACAGACCACCTACACTTGTAAGCCAAAAGAAAGTTTGAAGTTATTATTTAGGAATCAGCAAGAAAAATCCTAATATGGTTTTCTTTTAGCATCACTGAATAGGTGCTTCTTACCTGACACTGTTCTACCTTTGCCTATTACTGATTACACTAATCAGATTTATGTTTTCCAGAAAGGTCATCAAGCCACATGCACTAAAGATGATCCTAGTCCATGAATCCCTGTATCACTCTCCCTCCGTAGAAACCCTAACTACCCCCTTCTATCATCTCCCGATTCAGCAGGAAGCAGTTAGATAGAGTCTTCGCCCCTTTTCCCTAACAGCAGTTGGAGTTTCTACTCAGAGAGGGAGAATTGATGCAGGACATCTGGCACCCTAGCCAGCTCAGCGGAGTTGGCGGACCTGCCACCTCCTCCTTGGTGGTGTTGGTGCTGCGGCAGCCAGCTGAAGAGCCAGCGGGCTGGATGACATGCAAGGAGGGGGACCTCCAACGTCCACCAGAGGCTCCAATAGCCACAAAGGCTGGACAACTGCTGAGAAGACACCTGTGTCTTGGTGTGTCCTTCACTTTACACTTAGGACTAAATGTGGAGCCCCCATTTCCTATGCCTAGGTCAATTTCTTGTGAATTTCCTAGGCCTCAATTCCATGAATGGACTGTATCCATTCATTGATACACTCATTCACCTTGCCCCTGGCGGAAGGGACTGTATTCATTCGTTTCCTGGCCAAGGCCCCATACACCTATGTATACCTTGAGGCTAAAGGCCTAAAGGAGGAGATGGGGAAAGACCGGGAGAGAAACGGAGAGAGCTTCTCTCTCCCCACTTGCGTTCTCTCCCTCTACCAGGAGCTTTAGTGTTTTCTGTATTCTTTTCTGTAAATAAATTCTGTCTTACCACTGGGGGGGGGGGCGAATAATGTAATGAAGAATAATAAAATACATGTATTTAAAAAAAATAAAAAAAAATAGGAGCTACTATGTAGGTACACAAAGCAATGTAAAGAACATGAGAAACCAGTAATGGGGAGGGAAAGGGGAGGGTGTGGGATAATAACTTACCTCTGGGACACAATGAACACTTTTCTGGTGATGGGCACACAGAAAGCCCTGATTAAAACATTATATGAGATATTCACATAATAAAAACACTTGTACCTCTTCAATAGCTTGAAATAAAAAAAGCACAACAATTTACCTTAAATTATTAAAATGTGGTAGTTTAACGCTAACTATTGGGTAGGGTCGCTTAACAGATTTAGTTTTAATCAAAGCAAATAACAAATCTGAATGTTCTTATATTCCTACCTCCACTGGCTGGGGGTGTGGTCTCAGCCAACAGACACACAGTAATGCTTTTAACTACATTTCTAGAAGTACTGAAGTGAAATTTTCCCTTGGGTCACATCATATACATATTTTTAAGGCCCTGATCTAGGCTCTAGGCCTAGTGCTAAACTAGGTGAGATGAGAAATGAAATAATTGGGAAGTGGATTTCTAAAATGTGGGCTAGTAGGTCAGCCGTGTGCAGAGTGTTGCAGTGCTAACTCAGGTTACGGTATATTACCCACCAGTTGCATAGTGATGGAGAAACTGTGGGTCAAGGTTGTCAGGGAGGGCTTGGTGGGGTAGAAGTTATTTCCAAGGGATTTTCAGAGTGTCTAATACTGTCATTCTCAATCAAGGGTTATTTAATCTCCCAGGAGCTCTGTGGTCATGCCTGGAGTTGTTTTTGTTTGTCACAATTGGGACAGTTCTGCTGGAATCTAGTGCTTAGGGGACACAGATGCTGCCTGTCCTGTTCCTAATGCACAGGGCAGCCTCTTCCCCTCCAATAAAGAATTATGCTGCAAAGGTATCAATAGCGCTGAGAGTGAGAAAACCTGGGCTCGGTGGGAGGAAAGGAAGTAGAAATTCTAGGCAGAGAAAAAACTTGGTTTGGGAATCAGAGTGACCCTGAGTGACCATGGAGCCAATGCAGAGGCTTCTTAGTTTGAGGGAGGGATGTGGAGGAAGTGAAGAGAAATAACATCATAAAGCATATGGGACATTAGGAGAGATATTTTAATACCTTATTTGACTTAAATAATTTTGATCTCAGTCTTGGCAGGATAATGCACTAGTTATCCCCAAATTCCTTATTAAAAGACATGAGTAGGATGGATAAATAAATTGCAAGTAAGTCTTGCAAGGCAGATGTGTTAGTCTGTTTTGTGCTGCTACAATAGAAGACTGCGGATTGGGTAAATATACAAAGAACAGAAATTTATTTCTCATGGCTCTAAAGGCGGAAAAATCCAAGATCAAGGTGCTGGCATACGGTGTGAACCTTCTCATTGCTTTGCATTGCCACGTGGCAGGAAGTGGAAGGGCAATAGAGGAACTTTCTGTCCTTCCACAGCAGAGAGTGGGTGAACCCATTCCTAAAAGCTCTTCTGATAACACCTTAATTTATTCATGAGGGTGGAGCCCTGATGACTTAAACATGTCCCAAAAGGCTCCACCTCCCATTGGACACTAGGGTTCCAACACATGAATTTGCAAATCATCTTTAAAGGTATGGACTTTAGACAGCTTTATTGTCTACCTATGAAGTTTCAAGAAATAGGAGCTCACATTCCTATTTCAAACAAGCGACCATTAGTGACAGTCAACAAGTCACACACAGCAGGATGAGACTTGTGAAGTCTTCATTTAACAGGATGATTGGAGTATAACTTCAGTGAATGTAATAAGAATAAGAAAGAATCAATAAAAAAAGACTAATACAATTGACCCAGCAGATATTTAAAAAAACAAAGCAATCTAATGTAAAAACATAAAATGCCAAATTAGATATAGCTAAAGAGAAAATGAGTAAAATGGAAGGCAGTGTTTTACAAGTCACTAAGAAGACAGCAGAAAATTTAAATATATGGAAAATATGGAAGTGAGCTTAAGGAAGAAGAAGGATCAATTGAGATGATTGTACCATAACTTTATTTAGAGGTTTAGAAGGAAAAAAGGGGGAAAAAAGTGAATGAAAACATGTCAAAAAGGAATAGATAAAAGGTGTAGCTAATTGAATGTGAGGGGAAAAGAAGAGAAAAAATTCACAATTTTGAAGATAAAAGAACTTTGTTAACAAATGGGGATATTGTAAAGGGAAACTTTTTCAGGGGCCTGTTTGGTTTTGAAATGTTGAGCTTGAGGTGGCGGGATAAGCAAGGGGTATGGGTATAAAACTTAAGAGATAGTGAGGCAGAAATTTGAGAGCACATGGGGAAGAGCAGTTTCGCTGAGGAAGGACATACACAGAGGAAGGTGACGAAACAGAGTGACCAGCATAGGTTTTAGAGATTGTCGCCCTGGAGATGGGGGAGGCAGAAACAGAAAGTCTGACAAGCAAGTAACAGAGTAATAAAAGCCAAAAGGAGAGGCAAAAATCGGTTAATGACAAAAAGTATGAGTGGTTCTGAAGAAAACACATATTCAGATAATACCTTTGAACTGGTATTTGGTGACATCATATGCAGAAGTTTTAGGAGAGAGAGGATGGACAATTCAGGAAATTGGTAGTAAAAGAAAAATATTTTTTTCTTGACACTCATGCTACTCTTAAAACCGATGTCCCCCGCTCCGCCCCACCCACAGCGACCAATTCTCCAGTTATTGTCAGACACTGACTGGATATCCTATAATTTAACTCTATTCTAATGCTAACCACCTCCAGTTGGTGCAGACTCAGAGGGCTGAGTCTCACAAAACTGCTCTATCCTGTTTCAGGTGACAGTGATAAGCCCCAGGTGGTTATCTGCGCTTCTGATTCATGGCTATAAGTTGGAGATTCCTAAAACCACCTCCTCCTGTTTGTTAATTTGGTGTAATGCATCACAAAACTTGGGGAACATTTAGTTCCACTTACCAGTTTATTATAAAGGATATTACACCAAGGGTGCAGATGAGCACCTGGATGGGAGGGGTTCCTGCTCTCTCTGGGAGCACCACCTCCCAGCATTTGCATGGGTTCACCAACCTGGAAGATTTCCTAACCCTTTGAGGATCTTTTTTTCTTTCTATTTTTACATATGCTTGTGTTTATTAGGTTTCCACTTTTTGCCTTCACAAAATTAAAAAGGCGGCTCGGCGCCTGTGGCTCAACGGGCTAAGGTGCCAGCCACATACACCTGAGCTGGTGGCTTCGAATCCAGCCCAGGCCGCCAAACAACAATGACAGCCACAACCAAGAAATGACCGGACGTTGTGGCAGGTGCCTGTAGTCCCAGCTGCTTGGGAGGTGGAGGCAGGAGACTCGCTTGACCCCAGGAATTGGAGGTTGCTGTGAGCTATGATGCCGGCACTCTCTCCAGGGTGAAAGCTTGAGGCTCTGTCTCAAAAAAAAAAAAAAAAACCCAAAAAAACAAAATTAAAAAGGCTTAAAATTTAATCACAATAACAATGTTTAGGTAAGGACTAGAAACAAAAACCTTGCAAAGAACAAACGAAGATGAATACATTCAGAAAAGAAATCAGACAATTGCCGCAATGAAGTATTAAGCAATAATAATAATAGTAATGCAAAGAAAGTAACATTCACATTGTCAAATAAGAGCATGTCTGTTATAGAATGCTTTGACTCTGAGGATCAGAATGGAGTCATCACCCTTTGAGGATCTTTACAGAGGCTTCCTCATATAGACGCGATTGATTATTAACTCAATCTTCACCTTCTCTGCCCTCTCACAGCTTCTATTCATGGCTTGGTCTTTCTGGTGATCAGCCCTCATCCAATGAGCCTAAGAAAAGTTGCCTCATTATAACAAAAGACATTTCCATCACCCAGGTAATCCCAGGGTTCTAGGAGCTCTGTGTCAGCAATCAGTGCGAAAGACCAAGTATCAGAATGTAAGATGCTTCTCGTACACCTTCCACTCTGGGAATTGCAAAGGTTTTAAGAGCTCTGTGCCAACAGCTGGAGGCAGATACCAAATATTACATTTTTAATGATGTCACGAGTAGTGTGGAATTTCAGCTCTAATAATGAATGGGCAAGATCCCGTGCTCTGGCTCTTGATGGTAGAGAGAGGTCTCTCAGCTGGCTGAGGTCTCTGGATAGCCTTGGTGGTGTCCATAGCAGACTGTTGGATGGTTAGAGCACGTGGTGCTTCTGGACTGACCACCTCTGAGCACCATCTCTCTGTTTAGCTGGTGTGCCTGAGCTTGGTGGCCGTCAGGTTAATCTAGAATGGCACAGTCTGAGGGGCCTGCTACCCACTTCAGAGCTCTGGGCGGACCCGTGGGGAGCTTCCAATTTGCTGTTCAAGACAATGAGGAATTGTAGCAGGTGGCAAAGAACATGAGCCCTAACTTTAAGTTAGAATCCCAGCTCAGCAACTTTAGCGTGGACTTTGGGGCTCTTATACCCAACTTCCTGAGCTCCTCTTGCCAAGAGGACTCATTTGTGCAAGGAGAAAACTGCTCTTAGAGGACATAATGTGGGCAAAATGCCCAGAAGCTTCTTGGCAATTACAAAGCTCTTAAAAGCTGGCTGACATAGCTCCTAAAAAACCAACAGTACACGTAGCACCAGCCATGAGATCAGCTATACTTTCTGCACTTAACAAATCCCCAAATACATGGTACAGCTAAGGAAAAAGTTCGTGAGCATTTAAAAAGTTCATATAGATATATTTCTATATATTATATATATGATGTCTATATATGTGTATATATGGCTATATATGTATGTAGATACATACACAAGTTGGCCCTTGGACAACATGAGTTTGAACTGGGTGGTCCACTCCTTTTAATAAATAAATAATAATCAATAAATAAACCGAGTGTGTCTGCCTCTCCCGACTCCCCTCCCATCTCTTCCACCTTGCCGTGCCTGACCAGTCCTCTGCTCCGTCTACTTAACACGAAGATGATGATGTACAACGACCTTAATGATAATCCACTTCCACTTAAGGCATAGTAAATATAGTTTCTCTTCTTTATAACTTCTTAATGGCATTTTCTTTTCTCTAGGTCACTTTAATGTGAAAATACAACTTATAATACGCGTAATGTATAAAATGTGTGATAATTGGGGTATCATTTATGCTTCAAGCCAACAGTGGCTAATGGTACTTCAAGTTTGGGGGAGGGGTTCAGAAGTTATATACTGAGTGTTGACTTCAAGTTTGGGGGAGGGGTTCAGAAGTTATATACTGAGTGTTGACTGAGGGTATGAATCCCCTTGAGCCCCGTGTTGTTCAAGGGTTGACTAATATCTATGTATAAACTATGTATGGAAGTTTCTCTTATTCCCCATTTTTCAGATGAGGGAACTGGGTCTGAGAATCTAGCCCAACCTGTATCTGAAGTCACAGTAAGTGGAGTGTGGATGGTTGGACTGCACCAAGTCTGTCTGCTGCAGTTTTGCTAATTTGACAATGAATGTTTTAAAATAAATGCTTGGAGGGCACTTTGAGCACGGCAAGCATTTCAGTGCAGCCCTGAGACGATGGAAGTTGAACTGTCGTCAGAGGAAAAAATCACACGATCATGTTTCCCCCCCCTCTCTAAAGGTTTTCATTTCATTGAATCACTAGGGTGAAAGAATCACATCACCTTCTGAAAATTAATTCACATAATTACTTGGAAAATAGCTGTGGGTTGTGAAATATGTGATGCTGTGGGTTGTGGAATACGTGACCTTCCTCCTTCGAAAGGTCCTGTTTTGTGCCACTCTTCGCACTGTGAGTCAGAAGATGCTTGGCATGGCCGGGGTGAGATGCCTTCAGGGCTGAGGCCTCCCTGCAAGTCCCAAGGATTCCATGGCTTAGATACGCCTGTTAAATCAGGCCGTCTAGTTCCTGATGAGCTGTGAGAATTGCTCAGGGCAGGGCTATGTGATGGATTGTAGAGAGTTGCATTGTTCTTCAGACAAATGGCAAATATATATTTTTACAACTGGAAAATAAAAATGGTAATAACCAGGAAGAAAAGAGGAAAATACTCTATTCAGGGGAAATCATTTTAAAAAGCTTACAATAATATAAATAAAAGCCTTTCTGTTTTTCCGCTATCATTTTTTTTGTATTTCAGCTATGAAAGGGTTTATTACTGAGAGTAGCAGAGACATAGCGTGGTGATGTGAAAATGATCTCTTACAAACAGATGTGCAATGGGCTAAGGCTTCCCAGGCTCTTGCAATGACAGAAAAAAGATGCATAGTGGTTAGGGAGCTGAAGGCTGGTCCTGCTCGTTCACTCCCTAGCCAAAGCCTTAGCCTCTGGCACACTTGGTTTCCCCAGGTACAAAATGTGGGGAGCAGAGTTTACTTCCGCCTCTTCGATTGAGAGGATTGGATGAGAGCGCTCGCTAAGCAGTGGACTGAGACGATGATGATGACCACAGCAATAATAATATCACCACCTGCGTTCTGTCATGAGATCCTCATAATGACGCATGGCAGAGTTCAGCCAGCCCCAGCCAGAAAGCTGTCACCTGTTTTGGTAAATAAAGCTTTATTGAAACACAGACACACCGCTGGTGTAAGTACTGTCCATTTCTGATTTCACGTGACTGCAGAAGAGTTGAGTAGCTGAGATAGAGATGCTGGGGCTCCCATGTCTAGCACGTTTGCTACGCCACTCTTTAAGGATGAAGTTTGCCTGCATTGGAGGCTAGGAAAATGCCTGGATTTCCTAAGTGAGTTCAGAGAAGTGTGTTCACTTGTTCAGGGTTTGGCAAATGATAAATGAGGTACCTAATTTCTCATTTAGCCATTGGGAGTTTTATGAGTATGTGCATGTGTGTTTTACTACAGATCCCACACGCAGGGAAAAAGGACTGTATTCGTTCTCCCATCTCCACTATTAACCATTATTTTTCAATATTGAGCAAATAAACCAACCCCATCACTTGCCCCCTACTCCACTATAGCTATGAGAATTTGAAGGATTGCCATGTGAACCATGCTGTATACATGACTTAAAACTCAGAGCAGAGAACTGAGTGCGTGTCTTCCACATTTTAGTTAACGTTCCCATATTGGCTTCCGTATTCCATATAGCTTCCATATTTAAGCTAATTTTAGTTTGGTAACGCTTAGTAACTCAGCCAGTCACCAGTTACACCCCTTGGTCAGACAGTAGAAAATGAAAGTCTTTGGGTGCATGCGTCATTTGTTGTAATAACGTCACATTTCTGGATCTCCTATCAGGAAGAGTGTCTCTTGACACCAGTGGGTGGCAGACGACACCTTGACAACATGCCATCGAATCCAAATTTACAAGGAGACTGACCCAGAAGCCTTGGAGAATAGTGCTAGTCAATTCCTTCTCCTCCTAGCTGATGTTTATCGAGGATTTCCAGCAACAAGGCCTGGTTGAATCCTAGCTGTGTTATCATTTGCATTTTATGGATGAGCAAATTTAGGCAGGGAAAGGTCAAACATGTTTTCAAAGTCACATGGTTATTAAAAAGCAGAACCAGGATTTGAACTTAGGGTTACCCTCAGGAGCCTGTACTCTGAAATCCACAGGGATTCCCTGAGTCTCTGCCATCGTCACCGGTGTTGTACATGTAAGGGTACTGCGGTGGTCTGCGTGATGGCATGGCCCTCCAAAATTCAAGTTGACGCTTAATGCCCAGTGCAAAGGAATGGTGGAGTCATGAGGACTCACTCTCAAGGATGGGATTAGCACTTTTACTAATGGCTGGAAGTTGGAGGGAGTGTTCTCTTGCTCTTTTGCCCCATCTTCTGTGTGCAGACACAGCCTACTTCCCCTCCAGAGGACAAAGGGGACGAGATGCCATCTTGGATGGGGCGCCATCTTGGAAGAAGCAGCCCTCTCCAGGTATGGAACATGTTGGTATCTTGATCTCTGACTCCCTGGACTCCAGAACTGGGAGAGATAAATTTCTATTATTTATAAATTAGTTGATCTCAGGTATTTTGTTACAGCAACACAAATGGACTAAAGTATTTAAAGACTTTTAAAAACATCTTTGCAAATAGAGTAATACCTTACATTGTATTCTCAAAGGAGCACATTAGCTAAAAGACGATAAAACACACTAGATGAGATTTTTTACTCAAAGTTTATGGAACCAAAGAGGTCAAAACTAAACAAGGAATAAACCAAAGGATGATGTCTTTCTAGGCAGGCCAAATGTGACTAGAACAAGACTCGAGGGAGAAAAATGATACTTACAAGAGACTCAGACTGTAGATTGTGTCCAACCAATAATCTCGCCTTTAAGTTAAAAGCAGTTTTAATGTGTCATTGCAAACATGGAACAGTGAGATTTAAAAATATAATATAAAAATATAGAAAAAATACATCAGCTCTGTTTTTTGATTTGTTTAGTGCTTTCAAATGAGAGAAAAATCAGAATACCCCGAAACTCACCTGCTTCATCAAGAAGATGAAATTCTGAGCCATTATTTGTACACATTTTTAATGTTTTTTTGTTTCTTTACATTGTCATTGTGTTATGAATTTATACTTACTTAAACTTCAAGGGAAAAAAATCTTAATTTTTTTTTGCCACCTGTAATAAAAGCTCATACTAGTTTTGAGGAATGGGTTGCTATTCATTGTATAAAAATGAAACAATTTTTGTGCTTTTTTTCTAATTTTTATTAAATCAAAATTATGTACATTGGTGCAATCATGGGGCACAATGTGCTGACTTCATATACAATCTGAAATATTTTCATTGAACTATTTAACATAGCCTTCATGGCCTTTTAATCACTATATGAAGACATTTATAT
>CAUYRH010128744.1:0-23924 GCA_963574655.1 Perodicticus potto | reverse complement strand
TAGAGTGCTGTGGCATCACAGCTCACAGCAACCTCCAATTCCTGGGCTCAAGCGAGTCTCCTGCCTCCGCCTCCCAAGTAGCTGGGACCACAGGCGCCCGCCACAACGCCCGGCCATTTTTTGGTTGCAGCCGTCATTGTTTGGCGGGCCCGGGCTGGATTCGAACCTGCCAGCTCAGGTGTACGTGGCTGGTGTCTTAGCGCGTTGAGCCACAGGCACCGAGCTGGAAACCGTTGTTTTAAGAAAGAGACGGAGGAGGCCCTGGGTCATTGGTTCATGCACTCTTTACAGCTCCAATTTCGAATGGGGGAGAGTCGTGTTTCTTGGGACAGGCAACCAGCCGATAATGGGGTGAAATCATACCAGGCTGATTTAAGCATAAGAAATATTCTCGAAACAGAGTTAGTCTTTTCAGGAATATAAAAAGATTCACCGTCTTCCTCCCTCCCCAAATTACCTAATTATGTAGATTAAGCCTTGCTTCTTTGCCTCTGTGGCTCTTTAACCATTTCGAGTTGTGTGTGTGATTTTTCTTCTAGGAGAGAATGTTCACCTGTGCTCTTACAGTGTAAGTATCCCTGGGATATTTGACTAAAAGAAGGTAACATTAGCCTCCAGGTGACAGCACAATGAACTATTATCTCTCATAATTATTTGCTGGGAAGTGGCAGAACTGGGAAGTCAGGTTCACAGACGAGCCTCACCACCAAACAGAGTGGGTCATTGTGAAAGGAAAAATCTACTTTTGATATGTGTGCGGAGTTTATAAATATAGATGGTAGCTTTCAAAAGTATGTATTTCAAATTTTTTATGCCATTTGGGGTCCTGGATAGGTGGTTCTGACTTTTTCCTGAAAAAGTACTACTTCGAAGTATCAGGGCTCAGAACATTATTGGGGTTCAGAAAAATAAGCCTCCAAAACACGGTGCTTTGACATGCTGGGTGCTTTGACATGCTGGGTGCTTTGAACTAAAGAAGCAGCCTCAGAGCCCAGGTTTCTCAGGCCTCCGCCCACTCCCTGGCTCTGGACTTCCAGAGCACAGGCAGTTTCCACAGTCTGAAGTTTTGACTAAGGGAAGAGCCCCCCAGAAGGAATGCAATTGTCTTGGGCCTCCTCCCTATAATCTCATCAAACAGGGAAGAATCTCAACTCCCGGAAGGCAGACTGGACTGGCATTGACAGCATGTCCAGAGCCTGGGTAAGTTTCGTCCCAGGCTATTGTCTGTTCTTCAAGCTCATTCATTTCCCCTAAAAATCATTTACTCTTCCTCTGAAAGTGCCTACAGTCCTCACTTTCCTCTCCCTTACTGAGAGGGTCTTTTAGCTCTAACCATCTGGCCCTTCTCTGAGTTTTAGGCTTGGCGTGACTCGTGTACATTTATTTGCTCCTTAACAAATGTGTACCCCTTTCCTTCCATTAACGTGTCTATTGTTAGTTCATTTTATAGACTCAGATCCTCAAAGTCTTTATGAGACAAAAGAAAACTTCCTTTGGCCTTAACAAGATGAGACCCCCAAATATGGTATCTTGGTATACCAAGTATTTTATGCTGAAAAATATGGAGAAAACTGAAGAAGTAAGAAGGTCCCCTCTGACCATCTCCTGCCTGTTCCCCCTGAACTGCAGCCATCAGGAAGTTCTCTAACTCACCTTCCTAAAAGTAGATCACAAGACCCTCAGCTGACAGGTGCTCCGCCTTGTACCTGGAGGCCAAAAGGAATCTGAACAAACAGGCTAAGCTCCTTTTTGTTTTATTATTCTTAGGTCACACTTCCTTTCTGTGCAATCATATGTCTGCATGACTGTGCTGTTTTCGTCAAACCTTTCCATAAAAACACACAGTTTTTTGTGTGTGTGTCTTTGAGCCTTCATTCCTGAAGGCTCCATGCCACATAAAACTTTAGTTAAATACGTTTGTTATATTTTTCTTTTGTCACAGGGTTTCCAGCCATGCATTTCGCAATGGGTGAGGAAAATATCGCTTCATTATTTATACACTGCATATGAGCTTATAACATTATTCTGGAAATACGACAGTAAGAGGAAATTGATTACAAAGATGCTGAACAATGCTTTTAAGTTGCAAAGCAATGACGAGGGAACAGGAACAATGCCCAACATGGGGTGGCTGAGATCTGCTACTCATTCTGGAGTCCGCAGTTGAGAACCTGGGACAAGTGACAAAAGCCAGTAAAAAGATAAGTGATTTTTTACCAAGATCAGTTTTCCCAGATCTCTGCCTATAATACCCAGTCGAGACTGGATGGTACATTTTTCCTTTGCTCCTTGCTTTCTGAATTCAGATTAGCAGGGAAAAAAAATTGCGGTTTTTCTCTTATTAATCTGTCTTTTGTTATAGGGATGTCAGCTGTGAAACTTGCTGTGATGAGGAAAAGATAGTCTTTTTTCTCCCCTGCCTAAGCATGAGGGGTTCCTGTCAGCACCTATCTTCTTCTCTGAAAAACAGAGAATGGGCCCAGTGTACCTAATGCAAGTTGAAGCGCAGATTTTTCTTTTGAAATTAGTCCAATATCTGCTTTTGGTGCCACACTTCTGAGTGGCAGTAACAGGTAGTAACAAGATGGTATACAGACAAATGAGAAGTGGCAGAAGAAAAAGAAAAATGAGTGTAGAGTATTCCATACCTCTGTGTGTGTGTATACAGAGGGTGCCAAAAATGTATACCCATTTTAAGAAAGGGAAAAAGTGTATTAAAATTGAAATACATACTATATACTGATAATGTTTGTTATCTTCTATATTGTACCTTGTATCTCTTGTAATTGCATAAGTCAAACATGGCTTGAGTATGACAATTTTAACACAATTCTTTTCCTTTTTAAAAACATGTATACCTTTTTGGCACCCTGTATCTGATAGGGCCAATACAATGGAGTTGTTATCATGATGACGGGAAAGCGAGTGGAAAGTGTGGATCTTTCCAAGTTCCCTTTCTATTCTGTCTTTCTTTCTCTCATTCTCTTATGCTATGGGATGGAAACAAGCTGGGGATAGAAGCCTCTGCTGGTTAATCCATCATATCTGACAACTGAATTCCCAGAAATAGAATATTAGACTTTCTCACAAAGTGATGTTTTGACTGGAATCTTTTAAATCAAAGTTTATTATGTACCGCGACGAGGCTCATTCCATTGTGGGTCCTTAAATAATGGTAGTCACTACTGTTACTATTAATTGCTCCCATTAAGAAACCAAGGATTCCAACATCGGATCAGCTCGTTCCATCAATACCACTGCAATTGCTACATCAGAGAATGCTTTGAAAGACGTAAAAACAGAAGGTGGTTGGATAGATGTTTACACTGAAGAGTAAGAATGAAAATATTAAATGGCTTGAAAAAACATCAGGACGGTAAGGTTCTGGCCCATCACCTACCCAGTGATGTCTTATTTTAGGATTGTATATCATAAAGATTAATAAAGAGGAGGCTTAACTTCATTGATATTTGAAATAAAAATGTGCATTTACTTTATTAAAAAAACAACAACAAAAAACTACCCACCACCCAGGCACAATGATAGAGGCAGTTATTTTTGGTGAAAGTGGATTGTGGACAGAGTAGCTGGTGAAAATGCTCTTAAGTACTCAAGTAGAACAAAAACCTTCCAGGCACTAAGAAATCTCAATTGGCTTTTAGGCTGCCCTGTGGTTTATTGTGTGCTTTAAATCAGCTCCAAGACTATACTACATACCATTGTGTCTGTTAGAAAATCATTATGGTGCAATTAAAAGCAATGCTGTTTCACAGAGGAACATGGAATTGTCCTGTGTCTGATGGCTGTGCACTCACTCTGTGTCTCCTGTGACTATCTACACTTGTGTTGGTCAAGAGATACAGCTGTCGGGAAAACACTCAACAGATGGCAGTTGTGGGGTGATGCATCCTCCTTTTTGGGATGCTCCCTGACACTGGAGCTCGGGATTCCATAAATGCAGGCGTGCAACTGAATCCTTTCCAGCAAGACAGGTCTGGAATGTTCGGTGACAAAATTAATCTTCCTTCAGAAATGAAGAGAAATCGAAGTGCCCTTAGGAAATGAAGTGTGCAATATGATGCTAAAATGTATGGCCTTTTATAACTTTTCCACTGTTACGGATTAAGAGCGCCAAAAATATAGAACGCCTTGTATACCACCTTGTTAGTATCTGTTACTAGGATTTGTGGGTAGATAGATCACTTTTTTTTTTTTTTTTTTTAGGATAAGACTGAGGCAAGATTGGTCAGTTCTTTCACTTTTCTTAAAAAGCTCTTGAAAGATTGGCTTTATATTTTTAAAAAGAGCCATTTAACCTTGGCTTCAGTAACGAAATGACTAGTTGCATAGTGCAGTCTGTGATGAAATTAGCCTAAGTGGTTTAAGAGTTAATTAGGTGGTTTCTTTTTAAATTTCATGTAGCATTTTAACATGAAACACTTAAGCCTTCATTATTTATATAGTGCATATATGTTTATAACATTACTATGGAAATAAGAAAATAAGAGGAAATTGATTTACAAAGATGCTGAAAAATGCTTTTAAGTTGCAAACGGGGGATGGGGACAGTTTGCTTTTCTTTGTATGTCCCTGACCAAATTCCCCCACCCCCATTGCTTTGGGACTGTTCTAATTGTGCTGGACTATTCAGTATTCAGAATCTGAGTTCCAGATTTCCTATGACTGACTCATTTTCCTTTCTTTTAGTGACACAGCTCCTTTGCCATTTTAGGGCCTCCATTCTGTTCCATGAACAGCCTGGGATGATTGTGATGTGTATACTTTTAATGCAATGACAAGACAGTATTGAATAATAGGTATATGTCCTGCTTCGATGTTCTAGAAAGTGTTCTGGGCGTGCTTGCCTGCCAGCTCAATTCACCCTCCAATGCCACGGCTGACTGATCCTCGGCTATCTTTAGTTCGAACTGCATATGCATAAAGGCCTATATAATCTTAAAAGCAGGCAACGTGGGGATAACCGTATCCCACAGGTTTAAGTTTAATTTTGTCAAAATTGTTGTCTTTCCTTTCTCATGTTAGCAAAATTGTGTCCTGCAGTTCACAAAGATTTATATTTCTTCTAAAACATGACACCCTGACATTTCGTGTTTGTCTATTCATGTCCCAGAAGAGGTAACCACATGCTTTATATGTTTTCCGGTAATATATCTGCAAGTTGGTCTCACTGGTTGGTCTCCAAAAGATTTCCAGTGGATAAAACACAAGGAATGAAAAGCTGTAAAAAGAAGTCTTTTTAGAAAATGTATAAGGAGACAGGGAACAATGGGGGAGGCTGTAGGAATCATGAAAAACAAGATAGTATAGATTTGAAATGCATTGTGTGTATTTTGGAACAAAAGTATTTCACTTTTTCAAAGAGCTTGATATAGATTAGTACTTTACATGAATTTTTTGATTTGATCTGATTTGATTCTCATTCATATATAAGGCATTATTATGCCCAGTGTACTGATGGGAAAATAGTGGCAGAGCTTATAATTTGCCCAAAGTCACACCGTAAGATGATTTTCTAGAATCTTGTAATTTCTTATAAAGGTATAGTTGCTTCTTCTCTAAACAAGAGTATGACTTTGTATCTATAAGACTTCCCATGATGTTATTATTAGATGTAGGTGCTAATTAATAAAAAAATGTAAAATATTGTTTGTATAATGAGATGCATCTTTACACCTCTTAAAATAGTACCATTCCTACCAAAAAAGAAGCATGAGAGATGTAAAAATATGTGGTCTTTTCAAGGATTCAGGGATTTTTGTAATAAGTAGAAAGTTAGTAAACTATTAACTTTGTTGTTTGGCAGGTGCCCAGGCTGGATTTGAACCCACCAGCTCAGGTGTATATGGCTGGTGCCTTAGCCGCTTGAGCCACAGCCACCAAGCCCAGAAACTTAAGTTTATTGTGTGATTAATACAGCATTAGTTTTATGATTTAAATTGAAGAAAATTTCTTCCTTTCATCTGTAGAGTGAAATGAGTCTGCAGGTACAACCACTAAGAGAATCTTATAGACCGTCTTCCTAGCGTACAGCCATAGCGCAGAGAAGGGAGTACGTTCCCAGCTGGGAAGAGTGTGGGAATGACACTGTGACAGGATACATTCCCGGCATGAGTGTGCCATGAAAACGATCGGCAGCACATAAGCTATACAATTAAACTCTGCTTTGTCCTAAAACTTTGGGGACAGTAACCTCTGAAGTCTGTCTTGTCCCAAAAGAGATGACTAATGGGAAGCCTGAAAGTGACATCTGGATTTCCATTTGCTTTTTATTGCAAGTGTATTCAGGTCAGTGAAAAGAAGTTACAGTTGTGATGCTCTGTGGTTACCTCTAACATCTTGCCACAAAAACTGTCTCTAATATGACTCTGTAATGGCAGCTCAAACACTTATGTGGACTGACAAACCCACAGGGGAGCAAGGCACCATGAAGGTGCATGCAGTATAAAGTAGACAAGCCCATGGTCTGACACTCACGGCTGCAGTCACGAGCGTTCTACTATAAATCTAAGCCATGCAGGGAGTGGGATTTTACAGCTCTAATTGTCATCTGACGTTATTCTCCTGCTTCATGCAAGGAGAACGAGCAGGGTCTATTCTGGTCATGCAAGTCGACGAGAAGGGTCTAATTTTTGGAACAGTCTTGAAACCTTTCCTTAGGCATCCATTTTAGTCCAATTTTAGTTTGGAATCAGTATGAGCTTTATCTCCAGTTATGAAGTTCACATCCCCATAAGTAAGAGGGGGCTCAATAGTAAAAGGAAACGAGCAAATTGTAGGCTTTGCAATAAATCTAAAGTATTAGGTGGACATAATTTAAACAGTTGTTTTTCTTTTCCCTGGGAATAAACACATAATGGGAGAAAACTGAGGTTCTGAAGGGGATTGTGTATTCCTAAATAGTTTATAGCTGTGTTAAATGCGATGTTGTACTTTGGTTCCTGTGCTGAATCCTTGCCAATGATTATTTACTCGCCAATTGAAAACCCAAAAGATGCTATTTGAGGTTTTTTTTTGTGTGGTTTCAGTCTTGGCCCTTCTGTCAGTGTTTGGCTGCAGGATTGTAAAGAGCAGCTCTTTGCACGTGAGAAGGCAGATGCTGGTGATTTAAGCAGGGGAACATACCACAGTGCTTTCGCTCAGCTGATATTTAATGATTTACCATTTATATGTAGCTCATCTTTCATAACTCTGAGTTCATACAGAAGCAGCTGCTCTTATGGATGCAATAATATTGAACTTGCCACCAATGACCTATGAGAGCTTCTTCTGTAGCTTTAGTTACTAGACCCAGATGGCCTTGAGCATGACAAGTGAAGGAAAGAAACAGCGTGTTTCTCATCAGTGATGTCCTGGGCAGGATGTATAATGATGCCAGATAAAGATTTTCAAATCAAAACTCCTTGTGTTAACACCACGCTGCAACTTTGGAGCCCAAACAGAGTTCTTTATCTCATTATCAAAAGAACACTGTGAAAACTCAGAAAACATGGAAAATCAGGCTGAAGTGAAATCAGTTCAAAGGGGAGAAGTGGCAAGATGTTATAGGAAATCACAGAGCATCGCAAGTGTAACTTCACCTGCCCTGTGTACACGACCTTGCAATAAAAAGGAAAGTATTAGAGAAATACTTCCAAATCTGGAAGATAAACTCATTTCCTTATCATTATTATTTGCTTGCATGTGTATGGGAGTTTCTGGTAAAATATCTGAAAAGACTTCTTTCCTCTAGTTTTAGAAGTTACCTAGATAGAGATCTAGATGTTTCGATTGATGGGTGGATTGGTAGATGAGAGACAAGCTACTTCAAACAAACAAATTAATAAACAAACAAGCCTTCCAGAATACTAACGTATGAGACATAGACATCTAATGAGATCGAAGTCTTCTGGAGGGAGGATGGTATTCAACACGCTGGTGAGAATTGTGATATTAATGTTATCTAATATAATGCTGTAAATGCATTTTTTCCTATGCAAAGCATTTTCTAATTCAATAATCTGGCTACATTGCTCTTTTCTTTTTTTTCCTGTTCTCTTTTTTGTTGTTGTTAAAATTCTAACATCTGTAAATTAGGATTTGCAAGAAAAATAATGATCATCAACTTTCATGACAATTACAGGCCTACCAGACAACTGTTGCCTATTTATGATTATATATAATCCCTTAACTGCTTACACTGGACCCCAAATGTTTTTCTTTTCCAATATTATAGTCCTAAAAGACAGAGAAGGTAGTTACATCAGATGTTTTCACCATAAGAAACATAATCAGAGGTGTCCAGTATGATGGGATTAGGCAAACTCAATGTACTGTGTGGGTCCCCTATCCCACACGGCAGCATTTTTCATTCTTTAGGCCAGGATCAGCCTTTTCCTCAAGGAATTTTCTGATTTAGTGATTTTTAAAGATTTGCCCATAGTACAAAAACATTGGTATTTACCTAAAAACATCGTTTGAAAATACTGTCCTAGGGATATTTATACATTTTTCCAAATTGGTGATGCTTGGTATTTTGGAGTTTTCATTCAGCAAATAAATGGATATTTGCATAACTGCATAACATCTATAATTATGCAATTATGACATTTAAAAAGACAAAGAAGATTTTCTGTATGAGGTTGCTGAAAAAAGGAACGGTCACAATGCAAATGCTCTCCCCTTTATACTTTACTATAGCAAAGTTATTTATAGAAAGTTCCTTTGTCCACTTTTGAGGTTGAGTTCTCTTGCCTGGTCTTCCACTGATCCAGTGTTAGGGATTCGTGGATTCTCATCCGCATCATCATGATTTGTGGAAAGACCCTTTCAATTGTTTATTTATTTGTAGCATCTAACAAAACTCCAAGTGGGAAAATGGGCATACTAGTGTAGAGAATTGGGTCAAAATTATCATGATTTTGGGTGGCGCCTATGGCTTAGTGGGTAGGGTGCTGGCCCCATATGCTGAGGGGTGGTAGGTTCAAACCAAACTGCAACAAAAACATAGCCTGGTGTTGTGGCAGGCGCCTGTAATCCCAGCTACTCGGGAGGCTGAGGCAAGAGAATCGCCTAAGCCTAGGAGCTGGAGGTTGCTGTAAGTTGTGATGTCACAGCACTCTACCGAGGGTGACAAAGTAAGACTCTGTCTCTACAAAAGAAAAACAAAAACAAATTATCATGATTTTATTTGAAAAGGAATGACCAAAGTATACATCCTATTTTAATAGGAATTTGTTTAGATACATTGCTCCATATATTGGAAATCAGGTATTAGGGTATCAATATCAATAAGTTAGAAAGTTTGATTTGGAATCTTTTCCAAATTTGTATTTTCAGTCTAAATACAGACAAGTATTTCATGAGAATTCTATTTCCCTGTTTGCTCAATTCTTAAGATTTACAGGAGTTCTAATTTGAAATGTGGCTGATATGCCGCAAAAGAAAAGTAGAGAGACAGGTTTCAAAAAATGTTAGTTATTTCTAGGCCCAAGGGCATGGTATCATTTGGAAACGTATTTTAAAATGACATTACAATTTTGGTTTAACCTTTTAAAACTTTGAAAAGTGATCACTTAGGATCACTGGCTAAATAAAAAAAGAAAATCATTAAAGTTAGGTTATTCTGGACACAAAAGGAAGGAAAAGTAAGGAAAAGTTGAGTATTTTCCCTACATTTAGCAGATTATTTTGTACATGACAGGCACACAACCAAAATACATGTGGCAGGTACTCTGGTTCATCCCACGCAACTACCCCTGATATGTTTGGTGGTTATCAGGGGACTCTATGTCTTCACAAATAGCTAGAATAGATTTCAGTCTGCAGTGAGCTAGATTATTCAGGTGAATGTGGCTAGAAACTCAACAAAACTGAATATTTCATGATTGGTTATTACTAGGAGCTGCTTTCAAGTAAGCCTTGACAAATACATTTTTTAAAAAAAATTTATTGTTGGGGATTCATTGAGGGTACAAGAAACTGGGTTACACTGGTTGTATTTGTTAGGTAAAGACCCTCTTACAATCATGTCTTGCCCCCCAAAGGTGTGGCACACACCAAGACCCCACCCTCCCAGTCCTTCCCTCTCTTTGCTCTTCCTTTCCTCACACCACCCTCCTTCTTTCTCTCTCTGCTCTCCCGATTTAAAAAAAGAGATTAAACAAGATAAAAGATGTGATATTGTCAAAGAAAGAGTCTAAATGGAGCCATGTTTGATTGAAGGTGGGAGTTAGGGTTAATTTAATATCAACTGAAATCTCTTAATGTAGTTTGGGGAATGTTGACTTATTTAAGAAAACATGTTAAGCAAAAAATCCTATCAGGTAATACAATGATAATATTCAAATTAGAACAGATTAGAAATACAGCATGTCAAATCTTCTGAAAGAATCAACCTATTTCCCTTAGAAGGAAGAGAGTCCTATCTAGAATAAGCAACATTTCTAGAGTAACAAGCCAACATTGCTGTAGGTAAATGGTAGAACCTAAAATAACAAGGAGAGCCCAGTAATAGATCTTCTCTCTACATTTTAAGTAATATCACTGCATTTACAAACTATGACATGGTACCATATTGCTAAAAGGTCTTCTAGAGAGAAACAATTCATTCAAAAAAGGTTGAAGTAAGGTATTACTGATACAGAAAGGAAAACATCACTTGTCTTACATTTCTTACTTATTCTTATCTAAAGTCAGAGGAAAAAGCTCACTTTGGAATCTAAAGGAATACTTTGAAAAGAAAAATTATAAAGGAAAGTGCTAGAGAAAATCATGGAGGAGAAAGTTTTGAAAACTATTTTGTAAAGTTAATGAACAAAAATCCATAAATTATCATCATGATGATTTACCAATATAGAATCATACAATAGCAATTGAAGTGTTTTTGTCATCAAAATGATGAGGTTTAAAAAAATAACATTTAATAGTCTTCATTTATTCCCCCCCTTTGAAAGGATAAAACTTGTATATTAGTCCTCACAGGTCACAACAGATTTTGTTGTAATTATACAATGTAGTTCGGTAAAATTTAAATTGTACTTTGTAGAAAAAAATAATGAAGTAAGGGAAGATGTCTGTTGTATGTAAGAGCATGATATGAAAAGAAAAATGTCTTTAAATCTTAAGGCAGTGATTCTTAAATGCATGTTCTGAGGACTATTTGCTTGGGAATTACCTGGGAAACTGGTTAGAAGTGCTGCAAATTCCTGGGATCGATGCCAGATCTACTGAGCCTGTTTCCAAGAGAATTAATTTCAGAACCTGTTTTACTACATATATAGTCACAGATGCTTCTTAAACATGGACAACTTTTAATGCCACTCTCTTTAAAGAAATCTTTGGGTAAAACGATCACTTAGGACCACTGGCTAAATCAAAGAAAATCTTTAAAATTAGGTTATTCTGAACACATAGAATAAGGAAAAGTTGAGTATTTTCCCTACATTTAGCAGATTATTTTATGCATGATAGGTGTGAAACTAAAATATGTTATATGAGTGAATAAATGGAATTTTATCAATTACACTAAGACAGATGTCATTTGGATGCAAAATACATTAGAATAGGATCACATAATTTAAAATATTCAAAGGAAATATTCCTATGAATGTTATTTCATCTACCATACATATTCAATAATATTTGGAACATACAAAGACGAGAACTTAAGGCTACATCACAGAGGGGGTAACAAGTGGGGGGTCAACCTGAAGCATAATCGTAAACTCTTCAGCAAGTTCCTGCTTATATACAAGGTAGAAATGTTGAATTTAATATTTTAAAACAGGAAAGTTGTTTATGGTATGCATGGTACAGTTTCTATTTTTAGGGATGATGTATTACACTTAAAAAATCAAGAATATAAATGTTCTTACATATTTGCTGAAAGTAAGATTACTGTGCTATTTTAGCAATGAGAAAAATGATCATTTTCACATTTCTTCTTCTTTCATTCAGAAAATATTTATTGATTACCTACTATCTACACAGTTAGATAAGATATGGTCTCTGGTCTTGAAAGCATCTAGCCTAAAATATTGAGAGAAATGGGCAAATTACATTTTAAAGGGATAAGGCCAAATATAGGCCTGTAGACATACTGTGTCAGGTTTTCTGGATGATCAGTAGTTTATCAGGGATTGCATACACTTTTTTTCTTAAACTTTATCCTTACATCAGCTTGGAGATCACATAACTTAATGGGTAAATAACATAATTCATGGCGAGGGTCAGGGACTAGCTGCAGGAATGTTGCCTCCATTGGTATTTCAGAAGCAGCCTGGAAGGAAATACTCTCCTTTTTATCACAGATGGTGACCCAATGTAATTGGATGTTCTGATTTGGGTCATACTCAAAGGGAGTATTTGTGAGGAAAAGGCATTAGCATTTGCATCTAATTCTTCCTATGGTGAATTGTGATGCCATAGCTTCATAAACCTGCACTCAACAGTTTACCCACCATCCTTATAAAATGCAGTGCTATTTCCCCTTCCTCTTACGATATCAGCTAGTCATCACTCTCCACTATTGTTGAATTGGGTGTGTCTACAACCTGCTTCTTTTGAAATAATCTCTTTAACCTCTTTGATAGTTTTGTTTACTTAATTAAAGGGCTAGCCTCTAAACACTGAGGACACTATTGGGTAATTTTAACAAAGAGGTTATACAAAGACACACACGTACACACTGGTGTCTCGATTAAGAATGTGATGAGCAGAAGAAGGTATCTGGCAAAAGTTGACATTAGCGAGCAAGCCATTAAATATTCTTCTTTGATAATACTAATTTGTTATAGTAGCCTTTTAATTGCAGCACATAAACAAAGACAAACACGGGTTGGAGTCTACGTAAAAAAGTATCAATCTTGTCTTTTCTGTTTCAAACACTTATAATTTCCACTCCAGTATGGCTGAAATAAGGACTAGAAAAGCTACGTCCTGTGTCATGGGTTGACAAGCTTCTAAGGCTCAGATTCCTTTTCTGGAAGTGGTCTTCGTTTATACAATGGCTGTTGTCACTTGGTAGCATTTGTGTAGTCTGGGAGAAATCACAGACGTGCAGGTGCCTTATGAATAACCAGATGGGAAGTGGAAGATGATCAAACTTCCTCCTAGACCCTATGAGTCAAATAGGAAGGACAAAGGACTTTCCTGTGCAACGGTGAGGAGAGTGGAGCCCAATTTTCAAAAGTCTTGTACATAAATGACGAAAATGCCTTACAAGAGCCTCCTTCTTAAAGACAGGAAACCTGTTTTGTAAAGCTTTCCCCATCACCCAGATACAGCAGAGTCTGCGGTTAGACTCAGCAGCTGTGTGGCGGGGCCAGGAACGCTGCTGAACGTCCGGAGCGGTTCCTCCAAGTTGAAAGCCGCGCAGGAGCACGCGGGGCGCGGGGCCCGACCCGGAGGGAGAGCGCCACCTGTCGCCTGGCCGCCGCAGTGCGGCCGGCCCTGCCCCCTCCCGTCCCGCTGCCCAGCGCCCAGCCGCCCGCGGGCTGTCCTCCCCCGGAGCTGCCTGTAGGAGCGCTGGGGTGGTCTGAAGTTCCCCTACGTGTGCTCATATCACGCTCTATAATTTGAGGAAAACACACGAATTTTAATCAGTTTTTAAAACAACCAGGCCTCTCTTCTCATTTACTAGAATGGAAAAAAATTCACTTTTATTACCTCCAAGATGCCAAACAGCGCCACTTTATGACTGTGGGAAGCTGGAAGTCATTTCCGAACTCTTTTGGCAAGGGTGCTGTGTGGAGCATCAGTTCAGCCCGCTGAGCGTCTTCTGAGAACCACCGCACAGCCGGTGATTTACTGTCTTCACAAGTTCAAGGGCTCTGTCTGCCCTGAAACTGAAGGGAGGAACGTGAAGTGTGTCCACCGAGCGTCCGGCGAGACTCGCCAGAATATGAGGCCGCGCACAGTGTGAGCCGGAGGGAAAGACTGTTTTGGTAACCCACATTGTCCAACACATCATTTTTAGTTTGTTCAAAAGATTCACGTTGATGGCCTTTTCAAGTTTTTGTTGTTGTTGTTGTTGCAGTTTTGTCCAGGGCGGAGTTTGAACCCACCGCCTCCGGTATATGAGGCTGGCACCCTACCCCTTGAGCCACAGACACCACCCAGCCTTTACTACTTGGGATGATTTTTGTATATGGGTCAATTGGTCTTCAGGCCACTTTCACAGACGTCCCATGCTTATTGTAGTGGCATTGTGACTCTCCCATTACTGTTTGTGTCCTGAATAGATTGTGGCACACATCCACAGTGAATACAGTGTCATAGCTAAATGTATGTGTTACACACATCCATACACAGCCAGTAGAACCTTCGTACACTGGCCACTCCTTAAGTCGACTGGACAGGCACCACGTGTGCTTAATATACAGTAGGCCTAGTTCCTTATGGTGACCACTTCCATATGTTGACCAGTTTGTTGCAGTCCCTTGGGTGGTCAACTTACAGAGGTTCTACTCTGTACATACACACACGCATGTATATAGACAGATGACTCCATTCAGTATATATCCACACATATCCATACCCACGCCCACACAAGCAGACATATTGTGGAAGTACTTAAGTTTTATAAACACATATTTGACTGACTAAAGACATTTAAACAAGAATCAAAAAGAGAGTTTTGCATATTTTCTAATTTACATAACCAGAAGATGGAAAAGCTCCAGCCACCCTTGTTGCCTTTCAGTGGGAACAAACAATGATGAGAATTTCTGTGTTCTTTAGCTGACTCAAATCTCTTGTAGTCGAACGTTATGTAAACTGGGTGATTACAGTTGTTATTAAATAAAATATATTCATATACATGTATATTTTGCCCCTCCTGTTACTTCGTGTGGCTATTTCGGCTGGCTATTTTGTGCATGCGATCTACCGTCAAAGCACTCCGTCACTGGAGGCAGAAGCACAGTCAGAGAGATATTTAACTAGTAATCAGAAAATAGATTGCACTGTTTGGGGTTAGCTCAGTGCGTGGCACAGAGTGAGCTCTCTGTAAGCATCTGATGATATAATGAATAATAAATTACACTGCTGTGGAAAATAATTACGTAGTCTATCGCATCTAAAAAGGAGAAGCTGTCTGATAATGCAAAAAGAAAGCCAGGAAATTCCTTTTCTTTATTAAAAGTCAGTGAACTAGGACTGACTTCCAGTAGGAAGGCCAATGTTTATATGCCTTTATTTTATACTTTTAAGCTTTGATGAGTAATTGTCCAAAACAACTCTCAAAGCAGTAAATAATTTTTCTCTGGTATAAACAACCCGCAAACCCTTCATGGAACAATGTCTCTCTAGTAATTATATTCCTAATTGAATATTATATTCATAAACTATCTTCTCCAGAAGGGCGTCCATGAGGGTAGCATATAGTTTTCCTGTCTTCTTTTTTTTAAATGAAATTAATGCCTTGTAAACTTACAATGTTTTGGTTATTGATGAGAAAAACACCATTTTTATTTCCTGTTCTGTAAGGCAGGTAGATATAATCCAACACTTGAAGTGGACAAAATATTAAAATATAGGAACTATTACGTGGTCTTTGCCTCATCAGGACCAGAATGGTCTATCTGTTTTGAAGTGGAAGATTCACACTTGCAAGTATACTTAGGATGTCATGCTCTTTTCTTTGCTAAATCTGGTAGAGGTAATAGGGGCCAAACCTTTGAGTAGCACCTGTCAGGCAAATGGCTGAGGGAAGTGGGGGGCTATATACACGAGAGCAGGGAATGCAGGTGACTAGGGGACCAAAATTCCCCCTTCATTGAACAGGACTGGAATCAACTTCAAACAAAAGAGTGGAGAAAATTTCCAAGAGCGAATTTATCAGCAGTTTGCTGACTCATCATTAATGACTGTTGAATGGAAAGAACAGAAGCAAGAACAGTATTTAAAGAGAATGTAAGGAAATTACTGTGTTAAAAAAAAATTCTTTTTTAAGAACTATGTCCAGGAAGCTCTATCTATTTAAAGCTGGCAGAGACATGGAACTGACTCATACATTTCCAATGTGTGTATGTCATTTATTCTTTCACATTTTCACCTATCCATTTATCTATCCATCCATCCATCTATCCATCCAATCACCTGTCCATCCCAACCAAATATTTAAAAATCATTTTATTCTTTCATCCACTTACCAATAAAATCTGTTTTGGGTGGCTGCTATGTAACAAGTATTGTTCCTACTGATAAAAAGGCATAGATGATAAAGTGTCTTTCCCCGAGGAGCTCAGAGTCCACGTGGAGAGAAAGTTAAGTTTGTTAATCCCACAGAGTGCGATAGATGATTTGATAGCACTGCCCTGTGATGCCCTGTAAGTTAGACTGGCGGATCTGGGAAGGTCAATGTTAAAGCTGAATTTTAAAAGAAGATGGTTGTGGGGCCCAGCACAATGACTTACGCCTGTAATCCTGGCACTCTAGGAGGCCAAGGTTGAGGGTCATTTGAGCTCCAGAATTTGGGAGCTCCAGCTTGAGCAACACGGTGAGATCCCATCTCTACTAAAAATAGGAAAAAATAACTGGGTGTTATGGTGGGTGCCTGTAGTCCCAGCTACTCGGGAGGCTGAGGCAGGAGGATCCTTTGAACCCAGAAGTCTGAGGTTGCTGTGAGCTAGCCTGATGCCATGGTGGCACTCTAGCCTGGGCATCAGAGTCAGATTGTCTTAAAAAAAAGGAAAAGAAAAGAAAAAGAATATAGTAGGAAGGAAAAGTAATTCTAAGAAGCCCTGGCGTACACTAAATGTGTCCCTAATAATTGGTGTTCATATATATTTGCCAGATAATCACTTAACTTTTAGAACTCCACTCTTTTTACATACAACATCATAGAATAATTCAATTAATAGTAGATTGGGGAGGTAAGACACTTTAAATTAATGGGTATAGGCGTTGCCTCTGGAACTGGACTTCCTGAGTCTGAATCCTGGCTCTTACTCTAGCAGATCACCTGGGGGAAATTACTCAACCTCTCTCTGCCTCAGATTTCTTTCTTTAATTGAGGATAAGTTTATGTTTGGTAGTGAGTGTTAAATGTATTTCTACATAAAAACTTCTATATATCTGGTATGAAACAAGCTCTCAATTATGTTAACTAGGATGATATTTTTTCCTTTGGTTAAAATGATTGTATTTATAATAATAATAGTGATCTTTTGAAGGGATGTGTGAGAACTATCACAATTTGAGATTTGTTACATTCAGAAGCCAAGAGTCTTCACCATTCCTAAAACTTACAACTTGTTTACACAAGACAGAAAAACCACTAAAATTCATTCAAGATGCCCTGAGTTCAGATTTTGTCTTTGCTACCTTTCAACTCAAGGCCTTTAGCAAGTTGCTTATCATAATGGGGAGGCTAAGGACCCTACTATCTCCCTCCTGGGGCTGCTGAAAGAATTAAAGGGGATGATATGTAAGTGTGACTGGCATCTCCCAAAGGTTTGTTTCATCACTCAAAAAAAAAAAAAAAAAAAAAAAACCCTTCAAAATTCTAAGAAAATACATAACGGCTAATCTAAGGCTTGTGAAAAATATCTTTCCCAAAATAATTTCTATACTTTGAGAGTTTGCATATAAATATTCTCATCTGCATTCGCCAACTCTGGAAAACACTCTCGAATGTTACTGCCGACTTTGATATGCTGCCTTGGCATCTTTGCCAGAACTTGCTTTGGGTTGCAGCTATTCTTAGAATGCCCTTGGATAATGTGATAGGTTGAACTTGAATCACTCCTCCAATCATTTTGGAGGCAGTAATGATGGCAACTAAAATGGTCATCTGGAGAATGCACTAAGCAGGGAAATTTTCCAGTAACATCTCCTTCTCTTTCTATTTTTGGTCCTTAGAACAGCCCCAAAGAAGATAACAATGTTATCTGAGTAAATAAGTATTAAATATGCTAACATAAAATTAATTTCCTGTATGCATGTATGTGTGTGTGTATATAAACACATATATACATGTTTTGAAAGACCACTAATCTTGGTGGAATACAAATATAAAATGATTTTTTAAAAAACCTTAATTATAGGAAAAAGGATATTTCTCTAGATCTTTTCCTGGAATTTTTTTTTTAAATTGCAAATATTATTTTAAGGTTGAGCTCCCAGGCTACTCAAGCATTGTATACAGACTGACTTTAAATACATTTAACAGATCATCATGTTGCTAATAGATGCAAATCTTTGGTCTCACAAAAGTCTCTGCTTTTCTCCTACACATCAGTTAATACTGTTACATCTAGAACTAGGGCTTGTTAGTACACAGAAGGTCCACAGTAGCGTAGCTTCTGTTTTATTACATTTTTTTTCGTTGCCTGTAACCTGATTTCTTCTGGGTCTGACCTAATTCCTCTGATGCCCGGACCTGGAGGCCATTGCTAACCTGTGTCATGGATGTGTGGAGAAAAGGTAAGACAATCGAAAGATGAGTACATGAAGGGAAGAAAGGCACCTGGCAAAAATGCTCTTCACATTCCAAACAAACATTTTGAAAGCAGGACAGTTTTGTTTTACCCCATCGTTTAACGAAGAACCTAAATTCAGTGCATGAACTCAAATGTAAATTGTTTCTTTCTCTCAATTGTTTACATTTTTAAGCTAGCTAGGAAGCCATTTTATGATTAGGACAAAAAAAAAAAAAAAAAAGAATGCCAGGAAGGTAACTGTTAGCATCATGTGATAAATTCCAACATAACAACATAAGAAAAATATCCGCTTATGAAAGATAAGCCATGCTCTAGAAGTCATAACGGTAGTAAAGGTCTGCACGGACTTTCATGTAATAGCCTCTTTGTTGCTAAGCTTTGGAACGTGCTGGTACTCTGAGTTTCTTAGACTTGTCCACTAACTCATTGCTTCCTCTGGGTCTGTTCCTAGTTTCTTTTCCCCTTTGGAAACCAAATTCTCTTTACTGTTCAAATCTGCATCCAACAACATCTTGTAATCGTTCATGTACCAAAGGCAGAGGCTGCAGGGGCAGATTTTCCAATTGTCTCTGCTCTCTTGACTTTGGGTTACTGTGAATCCTGGAGAAGTGGGAAGGTGAAATTTATCCTTCCTTGTTCACGTGTTGGACACTTCTTCCTTGGAGATGTTAAGAAGCTATAATTTTGTCTGCATGGATTTACAAAAATAAAAGGGCAAAGTGTCCATTTGTGATTTGATTAATAAAGATTCACAAAGTCATCAGGACACCTGCTCCCCTTAGAAGAGATCTACTTTATCGAGAGCAAGAAAATGATCAGTAACAGTAATTGTTTGCAACACACTAGCATGCCTTGGTACAGGGATATGTTCACTCCACAGACGTTGGAAATCACTTGGCACTCAGGCTCCAAACTTGTCGTTCATTTGGCGTCCAATTTCATGTTTCTTAGCCGTGTGACTCTCTCATGTTCCATAAGGAGAAGGGATCCTCTGAAGTTTAGAGTCACACTCTAGCTGCCCAACCTCCACAGTTTCTGTGTTTAAGGATATATCTGCACATTCAAATTGTGTATTTTATTCAATAGATAGTTAGTGCTGTTAACCAATACCAATGTGGTTTTTGTATTGCTTCCAGAGATGGCGGGTGTCCTCTTTAGATTCTTTTTATTTTTACTTGCGTTTCACTGGTAGATAAACCAGTAAGTAGGAAAGTGACCACCACACAGATAAGGAGGGGAAGAGAGCAGATAATTCACAACCTGAGAAACTCACACAGTATAGCTGAGGGCAGATAGAATGTTACTTTCAGTTATTCAGGCACCTGTGTGTATATGTGGCGAGTATTACTGCTATATTTTAACATGAGTCTGTGCAATTAATCAAAAAGTTTGGCAGTTCATTCTTAACATTGTTTCTATGGAAGTGCTATTTCAAAATAGTTTCAGCCAACATATCATTTCAATTTTTTTTTTCAATTTCAAAATATTCTGGGAGTACACATGTTCTTGGTGTCATGAATCACTTTTGTTGTACTTGAGTCAGGGTTATAAGAGTGCCCGTCACCCAGGCAGAGTACACTGATCATTTATATTTGACTCAAAGAACTAGAAAAGCATAGATTGATCAAAAGTGCTACAATTTTATTTCTTTGTCCCCTCCCCCACAGGCTACTGAGGATTTAAAAGCAGAAAATCCAGCTGTAATTTAAGACCCTAAACTATGCATTAGAATTTTTCTTTAGCAAAGGTATCAAAAACAATCTAATGTTAGTAGTTTATATGGTGTTGAAATCCGTTATAGACTGTGCATTTGGGCAGGTAAAAGATTAATTTGCATTTGTAAATGTGCACACCCTTGGGGGGTAGTTGTATTTTATGCACAGGTGAACCAAGATCTTTTAGCAGCAAATCTGTGCAGCTGACATTTTTATGCCTTCTATTTTGTTTTTAAGCACAAAATCTAAGCACACAAACAGCAGATTCCCAATTTTCACCTGCTTGTTGAACTCATCTTTCAGTTTAATGTTATAATTTATGTGGTTCATAAACCACCATTAGGTGCAAACTTTATATGCATAGGCATACATACATTTGCCTCGGACACACAAATTTTTATTAAGTACAGTAAAGGAATGATTTATTTCCACTTTAATACAATGACCCATTTTATGAAGGATGCTACTTACACTCCAATAAGAAGAAAACATTTTAAACGTGAGCAATCCATCTTATGGTACATATGGAAGAGATTGCTTATCTTTTGCTATATTTTTGCAAAAATAAAAATTATGACAAAGACTTATTACATTGGCTTTGTATATGGTTTTACTCTGTCAAAATTCCCTTGCAAGCTATTTTATTTTTACAGAATTCTGATGAGCAACGTGTGGTGCTAAATTCCTCACGCAAGCTGGACCTAATGCTGTGATAATGATCGTGGCAATTACAAGCACGGAGATGTCCATCGCCCCAAACGAGATCTGAACTCCTGATGAAAGAAGACTGGGCCTCTTCCGTCCTCTTGTATGGGTGTCTTTGCGACAGCCTCATTGTCTATCCCTAATAGCTACGAAGGCAAGGAGATGAGTGAGTAGTACAACAGAAAGTGAAACAGAAACGAAATCTGCACATTTCTACGTTCAATGCTAACCCCTTTCTCAGATGAACTTGGCAGCTTAGCTTCTCTCTGATTTTGCTGACATCTCTCAGATGTGAATTGCACCCCCAGCCCTCTGCTCCTCCTTCTCCCTTTTTTTCCTTCTTCCCACTGTTTCATTACATTTTCTTATGTGCATCCCATCAAGTCCTCTTGGACACAAAGTAAGATTTGAGCCAGACTCTGTTTCTTGGCTTTCGTGGTGAGTTGGCGTTCCAGAGTAGACTTGCTGTTATGTACATGCTTGTGTTACTGACATCATGAGAACGCATCTCTCCTGTGTTTACCATTGGGTGTTCACCCTTACATAAAAGCCATGAGATCAGGTTTAAGAGAATCTTTGAAAAGCTGAATAAAAACAGCTGTTATCTGCTTGACCCATTTCATTTTCTTTCATGCTCTGAATGATAATGAGGTGTGACAGTGGGCAGTCTCCAGCTTGCACTGTACACCATACATCAGAGCCTCTTTCCGGATGGAACTGGTTCTCTGTCTGGGAGTTCCAAGAGCATCTTTTCAACCTCGCTTCCAACAGGTGTTGGTGTTTTGAGGGGGGAGTTGGTGAAGGGAGGATAAAAGACCTTTGCTTGTTTCCCCACTGACCTCTGCATTCAGGAGGCTGGTTTTCATTGGCGAGGTGGGTTTGAAAGTCAAACCAGGTCCTCACTGAAATCTCTTGCACCAGGAACGGATTACAAATATTTCCACATGTCAAACAAATGAACAATAGGGTGGTCCTTATTAATCAAAGCTTTCCTAAGCCAAGTACAGATGGTAGCAATGAACTTTTCTTCCTTGAAGATTTTTTTGAAATGGGAGGAAACACATCTCACAGAAAACGCACATGTCTTCAAGAGGCATCGCGCAAGGAAGGGGAGCTCGAACCAAATGTGACCAAAGGCACAACCAAACCCAACAATAATAAATAAATACAAAATTAAGAACCGGGGTATTCTCCATGATCCCAGCCGGAGGGTGGATTGAGCTCATTGCCATTCTCCACTCCCTCATCACAAGCTGTTTCTGCAGAGTCTGCGGCATTTGCCTGGAGACTGACAAGCTCAAATTGATTTTAGCCTCCAGAGCCTCCTTTTCATATCACAGATGTTGCTGATTGGGGAGCAGAGTTGTGCTTTATCCCCAAAGTCTGTGATTTCCAGGCTCTGGTGGCATCGACTACTGAGAGCATAACTCCTCTCAGACAACAGTGTCATTTGTTATTTTTAATTAACAGAAAAATATCGATGGCAATGGCTGAAATTCTGTTGTGCTCAAAAACTTGACAGTGAGCGGAGTTCGAGAAGCAGTTTTGTTAAAGAACAGCCCAGAGGCTGGACCCCTGGCTGCATTTTTCTGACCTTAGCTGCATTACCTAAGCTTCTTGGGTGGTGAAAAGCTGGGCTGAGAAATCTCCTGGGGACAAAGACTCCTTGGGACCCTCTGTACCACCAGGTGTTACTGTTTAGGAAGGGTATATTTCGGATGTTTTAGCAAAATCGGTTTCACTTCTCCACTCAAGATTGGTGCTATTATACTCCCGTGCAGTTAGTCCTTCAAGGTGAAGGATCAAAGGAAGCTGAGATGTCACTCAGTTCACGCCTTATCTCAAAGCAGTGTTAAACCTAAATTGTATTTGAAAGGTGAAAATTCTATTGTGAAGCCCTTAACACAGAGGGTCTGTGATTTACACAGATAAAAAAAATTCCACAATGTAAAAACTTTACCCGAGGCCATTTTTCTCTTTAGTCTAAATCTTTGAAATTGCTGCTAGAGTGTACATCCTCTTGGCCTGCTCTCATTAAAGACAGCAATATTCAAAATAAGGTATGGTTAAAGATTTTTAAAAAATTCTCTTCTTGAACTTTTTTCAAGATAATTACAGTGGAGATGGGAAATTTTACCGATAGATTAAGTATGTGTCTGAAAGTTCAAATTATTTATAATCTTTTTCAAGAGGTCTAAAATTTTGTGACTTATCATGAGGAGATAACATTTCATTGTATTTAAAAAAGGAAATGATATAAAAGTATATATATTAAAAATTTTTCTTACATGTTGTAATCACAATTCCACAATGACTTTCTGGGGGAGGGAAGGTTATTCAACTGGTTTTTCTTTACTTATTGGAAAATTACAAAAGAACTTATGAAAACACTCTCTATTATTTTGAAATTGTGAGATATTTTATTCGATATAGATAAAATAGTATATTTCAATAGCCTAAATAATCCCCCGAGTGTGTGAAAGCACATCCAGTTCTAAATTATTATTTTTAAATTAATTAATTAATTGATTTTATTTATTTATTTTGTTGTTGTTGCAGTTGTCACTGCTTTTTTAGCTGGCTGGGGCCGAGTTTGAACCCATCACCCTGTGTATGTGGGACCAGTGCCCTACTCCCAGAGCCACAGGCACCAGCCCCAATTCTAAATTATTAATATAGAGTCATTGGCAAATGCCAAAGTTTTTTTTTAGTGGTTTTGAAGATTGAGGAATTGACTTTCACTGAGCAATGAAGAAAAGGACCCTCCTCCTCACAGAGCTGGCCTTCTTCAGAAAACACACATGCCTAAGGAGGCTGGTTATGGAATTCACATAAAATTTAGGGCAACTTACGTAGCATGTGGCATAAACTAACGAGGCAATTTCTGGGTTGAGAAGACAATGAAAGATGAATCCACGTATTGGGAACCTCAAGACTACTGAGGAATGTCTGAAAAATTGCCTTAGAATGTGAGCATGGCATTTTGAATCTCTGCTAACAGCCATGTTTACATTGAATTCAGAGACCACAAAGTCTATGTGCATTTTATAGTAACCTTGAT
>CAUYRH010128739.1:0-34963 GCA_963574655.1 Perodicticus potto | reverse complement strand
ATTAAGGATGGTGAGCATTTTTTCATGTGTCTGTAGGCCGTGCGCCTGTCTTCTTTAGAGAAGTTTCTCTTCAAGTCCTTTTCCCACCCTGAGATGGGATCACTTGTTCTTTTGTTGCTAATACGTTTGAGTTCTCTGTGGATTTTGTATTTCTAACATCCAACATTATATCTGATGCACGTGCTTAATGGATAATTTTATAAAGAAAGGAAGAAAGGAAGTTAGGTAGGAAAGAATATTCTCTAGAACTACTGTTTAGTTCTGTATCTACTATTCTTCAGTCAATTTGTTTCCTTATATAATGCCTTTGTACTTGTATTTTTTTTTTTTTGTATGAAAGGCCTTCGTTGGTCGGGGGATGCTGCAGAGCAGCATTAAGGAGGAGAGAAGAAAGAGAAAGAGAGAGAGGAAGGGGGGAAGGGGGAGAGAGACAGAGGTATGGGAGAGAGAGGGGCAGAGAGGGAAAAGAGCTGTACTTGTACAATTGATAACCAAGAAGCTGAGGGGCTAAGGGAAATTTACCAGTGTTGATCTAGATGATTATTAGTAATTTTTATTTATTCTTTTTCTCTCACCTCTCCATATGGGCTTGTCACACATAAAGCTCAAGATCGCACATTTGAGTCTTAGCATACACTGAGCCATAGAGAAAAATAATAATCATCTTTGAACTATCTTCTTTTAATTCAGAAGGAAATGCTGATTTGCCTTCTCTAACAGACACCTTTAAACTGTTGGTTGACATTACAGTGTCAGAAAAATTCTGCAGAGTAATTGCTGTTTAAAAAATTCTCCCCAGCTCCCTTACTTGTGTAAGCCTGGCAAACGTAGTTGGGCGCAGTAGATTGTGCCTGTAATCCTAGCACCCTGGGAGGCTAGGCGGATTGCTTGAGCTCAGGAGACAAGCTTGAGCAAGAGCTAGACCCCATCTCTAGAAAAGAAAAAAAAAAGATTGTGAATTATTTTTTAAGAACGGGAAAGGACAGAAATTGCATCTGCCATTATTATTTTAACAGTTTGTCTGATCTACTGTTCTAAAGATGATCTGTACTGAAGGCATTCAGCTTTGGTTTCATAGTACTGACTGGAAAAACCAGTCATCATGACATACATATTAGAGCAAATAAAATTGGGTAAACAGATTATAACCCATTATTAATTTTATCAATTCTCTTGTAAATTTGGTCTTATTTACTATCAGTGTCCTTAATATAAATACCAAGAATAAATTATTTTTCAGGTTAAGAAATTAATCTATTCTAGAATGTGTATTTAAATTACCCCCCAAAATTTAAATAGAGATGTAAGTGCAAAACCTAATTCAATGAGCATACACTATTCTGAAAAGCACCCAACAAACTTAAAATTTTACATCAATTCATTATGACAGAAAATTCTTTTGGGCCTTTGATGCACAGAATATATTATTTTCTAACATTTGTTCTAATTCAGTGAGAATGTACTCAATCAGTAGAAAAGATATACTTTATTTGCTTTCATAAAGTGATTTCGCTGTCATAAACAAGAAATTGGTTTGCCTATAGGTTTCAGTTTTATTTTGTTAATTAATTTACTTGTCTTACTGTTCCAAATACCAGGGAAAGGAAATCAAAGGCTACCTTCTTTTCCCTACTGCTAGGACAAAAGGCTTTATTGTAAGTGCAGAACTACTAATGATAAGTCTTAGTTGCCACTGTAAGAGCCTGTAGACAGTGAGGGGTGATGGGTGATGACAGAGTAGACAGGAAAGGCGCATTTCATTTTGGGTAAGAAGGAGTGATTAGTGAAAAGGTTCCATACTGAAGCAGAGGGTCTGGTTTGGCATCTTAATCCTACCAGAAGGGAGACTGAGGACTGTCAAAGAGACTTGCTATGATGTAGGGCCAGTGCAGCAAGCCAAATGGACAGAGCCAGCTGCAAATTTTACCCGTCAAAATGGAATATTCCTTGACATTCCTCGTGGAGTAATTGAAAAGGTAGAAAAATATTGGATTTGCTATACCATTATTTACATAGCATCGAGAAATCTTCTGAACAAACAAAGTTTAAAAGGACCAATGCATGTTTTTTTCTCTCAGCCCTAATTGCCACTGTGATGAGGCATTTGGATAACAGGAAGAGTCATTATACTGAGGAACTTAAGGACAAGTTTTATTTTTTAAATTTATTATTCTTTAAAAGTATATTTATGTAGTCCCAGCTACTTGGGAGGCTGAGATGGAAGGATAGTTAAAACCCAAAGGTTTGAGTCCATTATTCCAGTTTGGGAACATGTTAAGACCCTATCTCTTACAAAAGAAAAATAAGAGTACTTAAATTCCAGTCTTTGAATTCTAGTAATTTACCTTTGCCTTCTTTGCTTATTAAGCTTTGGATGTACTGTTACTTTTTCTTTTCAATGGTGTAAATAACATAACTTGGATATTTTAAATTTTTAACTGTTACATCTTTTACACTCCTAGAATCTTCTTCTTTTTTTTTTTTAAGACAGAATGTCACTTTGTCACCCTTGGTAGAGTGCCGTGGCACCATAGCTCACAGCAATCTCAAACTCTTGGGCTCAAGTGATTCTCTTGCCTTTACCTCCCAAGTAGCTGGGACTACTGGAGCCCGCCATGACGCCCAGCTATTTTTAGAGGCGGGGGGTCTCACTCTGGCTCAGGCTGGTCTAGAACCTGTGAGCTCAGGCATTCTACCCACCTCTGACTTTGAAGGCCTTTGATGCACAGAATATATTGTTTTCTAACATTCAGTCAATCCCAGACTCTGAAGTGCTGCGATTAAGGGCATGAACCACCTTGCCCGGCCACTCCTAATATCTTCTAATCACTTGAATCACTTAATATTGCACATATAATAAGCATTGTGATAATTTATAGGCACTGAGAAATACACTTTAATAGTGAGCGAGTAGACATAAATGGATACATATATATTTTTTATATTATTACTCTGGTATGTTATCATTAATGTTGCTTCATTATAAAGTCATTTTCCTAAGAGTAAATTATGGTCATGGAGAAGCACTCAAGTTTGGGAAATAATCACATGCTCTTTTTCATCATTTGTAATAATGAAATTTACAAGCTTTTCAGTATTCACACTGGAAAGGAACTACTGAAATAAATACTGAAACAACAAATGCTTATTGAGAAACAAGAGCACTGTGAAGTACAAATACATAAGACTGCTTTTCCCGGGAATCAAACTACACTTATCATTCACTTAGCTGATATATTTGTTGAATAAAAATTAAACATTTAAATACATTGGTTATTATAAATGTATGAAAGATAAACATTATTTTTCCAATTTGGGGTCTCTCCTAGTAACCAACAATAATTAGTTATGTTAATGTTGAATTAGTTTCATCAAGATTTTTGACACTTTTATTAACACACGTAAGAGCCATTATAATTATTCATGAACATTTGTGGCCTGTGCACATGAGTGAGTTTTTCACGCTAACCAGCACATCATAACAGCTTCCCCCCAGCGTTCTGGATCAGGTTTCCTCTCACCTCCACAGGGATTTGTTCCATCAGCTTTGAATAATTTTTTTTCCACCATTTAAGGAACTTTTACACGTCCTTCAAAATTCATTCAAAGTGTAATTTCTTCTAATCAGATTTAAACAACTTTGTCCTGCTCTCTTCCCCTCGCGCCACTGGGAATACTTCTTTCCATGTAATGGAAACATATCTCACCATGATCAAGGACTGATTGGATAACTCAAACAGAATTTTTGCTTTTTGAGGGAAGAAACCATAAATAAGCTAATGTTTATGAAATACCAATTAGGAACCTACCATGGTCACACACATGGTCTCATTTGATCATCACAGCCTTAGTGATTGGGAAAGATCATGCCAACTTTCAGGCTTGACAAACACTGTGGACAATATTAATAATGATAAGAATAATGTCCTCCATGAGCCTGAGAGCATATGGGCTAAAAAAATCCAAAACAAAAACAAAGTACTGTGTCAAAGGCAATTAATTCCTTCTAAGCTTCACAAGGCAGTATATTTTTGAAAAATTTTCTGAAGTTATTTGTGGTCAGGAAATAATTCAGTCCATGATGCTCTCAGAAGGGCACACTACATTTTTCTTCAAAATGTGTTTACATTTCCATCAAAATAGGAAAATTTACATTTTCACACTAAGAGCTGGCTCATATAAAGATAGGACCTAAAGTGCTATCCTTTCATTTTTCCCTTTTGGTGGTTTTCCTGGACATCTGCCTTTGTGAGAAGATAGCTGAGAGTTTTGGCTTTTGAAATACACCTGAGTCCAATTAAGCAGGCTGGAAATACAGGGGCCATTAAGAGGAAGAAAAACCAGCCAGAAAATGACAAGAGATGTTGTTGTTAAATGAAGGGTAAATGGGCATTTTGTGGAGGTGATACATTTTTAATTTGCCAAGTGGTTTTAAATTGCTTGGCTGCGTTCTCTGGCTGAAAATGATGTACTGGGTATTAAATAAGTGAGCCACTCTCTCTAGTGAAGACGGTTAAGTGGGAAAGGTCAGGGATCTGAACAGCAACATGGAACCAACAGCCAATGGTCTGGATGTCAAGGTTCATCTTTTAAATAAATATTTTCATCTTTTTAATGAATACTTTCTTTTAAAAATGTTGAAAGCTCTTTGTTTCTGTTAACTATTAAGTGTTACATATACTAAAACACATAACTCCCATTTCTCTTTTAGAGCTCTATAAATTGTCGGTGTCAAAAGAACACATTTTGAAATTAAGAACAACCTCAGAAACTGCTTATTTTCTTGATAATCCATGGCTATCTCTTAAAAACACTCAGCATTTTAAAGTAAGGTGCTTTTGGATAACTTGATTACACAAGCGAGGGAATGGTGAAAAGCTGTTAGCTGGCTCGAAGTTGTGATGGAATTTTATTAGACTGAACAAGCTCACCTACCCCGCCTATCTATCATCTTGTGTGTGAAATAAGGGTGCCAGAGGGGAAGATGAAGAGAAAAAAGGAGACTTCACAGGTGAGAATCCTGATTCAGCTGATAAAACTCTATCTCCAGGGTGATTTTTAAAATTTATTATTTTTTAAATAAATTATTTTGTGTATATTGACGTTTACAATATAATATTATTGGATCAATATAGATGGTACAATCATTATCATATAAAGCAGATTAACATATCAATCATTTGTAACAAGAGTAGCCAATAACTTATTTAGCAAAAATCCCTAATGAAAGATAATTTTATTGACTAACTCACATGTTGTAAATTATGGCTCCAAACTTGTTATTCCTGTGTATCTGCTACATTTTATCCTTTAACTTATGCTTTTCTTCCATGCCTGCCACCCTGTGGTACCCGCTGTTTCATTCTCTACCTCTGTATACTTGAGTTATTTGTAAAATATGTATAACACAAAATATGTGCTAATCATCTATTAATATTTATATATATATGTATTTTTTTTGCAGTTTTTTTAGCTGGGGCTGGGTTTGAACCCGCCACCGCTGGCATATGAGGCCTGCACCCTACTCTTTTGAATCATAGGTACCGCCCAATATTTATATTATTTGTAAGGCTTTCAGTCAATAGTAGGCTATTGGTAGTTAAGTTTCTGAGGAATCAAAAGTTATACATGTATTTTCAGCTGCATATGGAATTGGTACCCCTAACCCCTGCATTATTCAAAGATCAACTGTATTTTATATATAAATTATACACATTTTATAATTTTTTGTAATTATATACACAAAATACATTATACATATGCACACATTCCACATGGAAGTGAAATGATATAATATTTGTTTCTCTATCTGGCTTATTTCCCTTAGCATAATGTCCTCTTGGTCCATCTGTAATGTGGAAAATGGCAAGATCTCCTTTTTTAAGGCTAAGTAAAATTTCTTTTTTTTGGCCGGGGCTGGATTTGAACCTGCCACCTCTGTCATATGGGGCCAGCACCCTACTCCATTGAGCCACAGGTGCCGCCCATAATAAAATTTCTTTGTGTGTGTGTACACACATGGGCACACCCTATATTTTACCTATTCATTCATCAGGGGATATTTAGATTGTTTCCATATCTTGGCTACTATAAATAATGCTTCAATGAGGTGATGATTTTATCTCTTGAGCCCAAAAGGATTGCTGGGTCATATGGCTGTTGTAGTTTTAATTTCTTTAGGAACGTCTATAGTATTTTCCATAATAACTGCAGCCATCTATATTCCCAGCAACAATGTATTAGGGCTTCCTTTTCTCCACATTCTCACCAACATTCGTTATCTTTTGTCTTTTTCATAGAAACTGTCCTTACAGGGCTGAGGTGATTGATATCTCGTAGTGGATTTAATTTGCATTTCCCTTTGATTAGTGATGTTGAGCACGTTTTCATATTTTATGCCTTCTTTGGAAGGTCTGTTCAGATTCTTTGCCCATTTTAAAAATTGAGTTGTTTGTTTTTCTGCTATTGAATTGTAGGAATTGATAAAGTTTGGAAAGAATTCCTTATCAGATATGTGATTTGCAAATATTTTTTGCAGTTTATAAATTGCCTTTTCATTTTGTTGATTCTTTTATTTGCTATGCAAAAATATTTTAATTTGAGATAATCCATATATTTATTTTTGCTTTTGTAGCCTGAACTTTTCATAGTATCCAAAATACCATTGCCATAGCCAATATCAAGGAGACTTCTTATATATTCTCTCCTATGAATTTTATGGTTCCATGTCTTATAATTAGTTTTATAATCAAGTGCGAGTTTATTTTTGTTTATTGTGTAAGATAAGGATCCAACTATATTCTTTTGCCTGTGCAAATCTAGTTTATCCCAGAACTGTTTATTGAAGAGAATATCCTTTCCTCATTGGGTCATCTTGGGGCTATTGTCAGAAGTTGGTTGATAGTGTAAGTTTGAATTTATTTCTAGACTGTTTATTCTGTTCCATTGGTCTGTGAGTCTTTCTTACCATACTTTTGATTACTGTAGCTTAGTAGTATAATTTGGAATCAGAAAATGTAATGCCTTGAATTTTGTTTTTCTTTCTCATTATTGCTTTGGCTCTTCAGGGTTGTGTTTCCAGTGGATTCAAGGATTATTTTTCTATTTCTGTTGAGAATGTAATTGGAGTTTTGATAATAATTGCATTAAATCTGTATATTGCCATGGGTGCTGTGGGTACTGTGAAACTTTTAACAATATTAGTTCTTCTCATCCATGAATAAAGGATATCTTTCTATTTGTCTCTTCTATTACTTTCATCAATGTTTTACAGTTTTCAGTGTAAAAATATTTCACATTCTTTGTTAAATTTATTCCTTGGTATTTTTTTTTTGATGAAAACATGAATTGGGTTTTATTTTAAATTTCTTTTTCAAGTAGATCATTATTTGTGCATAGGAATGCTAATGATTGTTGTATGTTGATTTTGTATTCTGGTAAACTTTACTGCATCCTTTTATTAGTTCTAACAGTGTGTGTGTGTGTGTGTGTGTGATCATTGGGTTACATAATCCTATGTAGATATAGGATTACGTTATCTGCAAATAGAAGAGTTTTACTTCTTTGCTGACTCGAATGTCTTCCATTTCTTTTTCTTGTCTGACTGATCTTGCTAGTAGTTCTAGCACTATGTTGAACAGAAGTGGTGAGGATGGGTATTTCTAGCTCATATCAGATTTAGTGGAAAAGCTTTCAATTGTTCTTTATTTATGATCATGTTAATGATGAGATTTTCATGAACGGCCTTTATTATATTGGGGAATTTTCTTTCTATACCTAAATTGTTAAGAGCTTTTGTCAAGAAAGGATGCCAAACTTCATCAGCTACAAATTCTTTTCATATTTTTATTTTATTTATTATTTATTTTTATTTTTACATATACATGTGTTAATTAGGCTTCCACTTTTTGCCTTCACAGAATTTAAAAGGCTTAAAATTTAATAACAATAACAATGTTTAAGATAAGGACTAGAAAGGAAAACCACGTAAAGAATGAACGAAGATAAATACATTCAGAAAAGAAAATAGATGATTACTGCATCGAAATATTAAGCAATATTAGTAATAATAATGCCAAGAAAGTAACGTTCACATTGTCAAATAAGACATTACAGAATGCTTTGACTCTGAGGCTCAGTATGAAGTCATCAGTTAACTTCTTATTTTTTTCCCAAGGTCTCCAAAAATAGACAACTAATATTATATAAATAAAAGTAAAGGAGAGTTTCAAAAAACAGATCATGCCAAATCTTATAGACAATAGAAAAAGAACAAATATTTCAAAATCATTCTACTTGATCTGGATACACCTGATATTGAAATTGGAGAAAATATATTATTATGAAGGGAAATTGCAAACATATTTCACTTATAAGTGAGGATACAATATCCTAAACAACATATTAACAAGTTGAATTAAAAATTAATGTTTAAGTAATGTACTTTGGTCAAAATTGAATCCAATTCATGTGAGAATTATTGACTATTTTCTTTCCTTTTTTTTTTGTTTTTTTTCCCTCAACCCCTCCCTCCTTCTCTCTCTGTCTGCTCTCTCCTTCCCCATGCCCCACTGTGTCATTAATTGTCACTAATTGTCCTCAAATTCTTTTTAAAACCCTAATATTTTATGGATGACTTGATTATATAAGTAAGGAAATAATAAAAAGCCTTTATTTAGCTTCACATTTCATTTAGAGTGTGATGGAGTTTTATTAGACTGAACAAGCTCACTCAACATTGTTCTCTATTTATTATCTTGTGCATCAAATAAGGGTGCCAGAGGAAAAGGCATGAAGAAACAAAAGTAGCAATTCAAAGACAAGAATACTGATTACACTGACAGAATTTTATCCCCAGGCTGATTTTTGATAGGCATAACATTATTTGAATTTCTTATCCTAAGTTCTGGTAAGAGTGTGTCTTGGTTTTTGGTTTTTTTTTTTTTTTTTTTTTTTTTGCAGTTTTGTGCTGGGGCTGGGTTTGAACCCGTCACCTCCCGCATATGGGGCTGGTACCCTACTCCTTTGAGCCACAGGTGCCACCCAAGAGTGTGTCTTCTTAAAACCTGGGGCTGTCAGTCTGTATTCCTTTTTTAAATTCATTTTGAAAATTCTTTGAAAATGAGTTGCTGTGTCCTTTGCTGGGAATAGACAGCCTCTGTTCTCTCATATTAGATTCAAGCTAACATGGAAGGAACAGAGGCACTGGAATGTTGTTTCCTTCTCTGCTATTTTACTCCCCACATTAATGGCTGTGGCAACTCACTGGATACTTATTGGATTGGAATAGGATGGGCAAGTGAATGAAGGGAATTGAGAGGGAGGACCTCTCCAGATTAATCAATAATCTCAAAGGATGAAGAAAGAAGCAATTCATACTCAAATCCAACTCACACATCCTCCATGCCAAACAACATGTTAATCCGCTCATGTACAGTTTGCATTTTGGTTCTACAAAGGGTTCTTTCATATGTAGCCGACATTTGTCAGACACCACCTGCTTAATGGAGTAAAAATAAAAAATACAGATGTCTCAGCTCAAGCTGCCCTAACAAAATACCATAGACTGAATGGCTTAAACAACAGAAATTTATTTCCTCACTTACTGTTTAGGATTCCAACATACAGGGTTTCAGCATGGTTCAGTTCTAGTGAAGGTTCTCTTCCTATCTTGCAGAAAGCAATCTGCTGGGGGGGTGGTGGTGGAAGGAAGTGGGTGTGGCACTCTAAGGGCACTAATCTTATCAGGCCAGGACCCCTTCCTTATGATGTTATTTCATCTTAATTACCTCCATAAAGGCCCTGTCTCCAAAAATATAGTCACTCTAGGGATACATGCTTCTACATGTGACATAACCACTTAGTCAACAAAACCAATATTTCGTTGGTAACATAAGCCTATACTAGAAAAACTGGCAGATTCTGTCTGTCTTATTCACACAATTCTTGGGCTATCTGACATGTGGTCTTCTGTTATTTTCTGCCTTCTATACACTGCTTTGATGTTGATGAATTCAATTCTGGCTAAAGCCAAGGTTTTCCCTTATGTCCTTTAGTGATGGAGGGGGTCAGAGAGAGATGGAATTGGAGAGGGTAATATTTACCTCATTGTTATTTTCTTATTAAAGTAAGAGAAATTTTACATAAAGAATAATGCTATCCATTACATATATTATTATTATTTTTTTTTTTTTTTTTTTATTTTTTAGAGACAATGTCTCACTTTGTCACCTTTGGTAGAGTGCTTTGGCATCACAGCTCACAGCAACCTCCAACTCTTGCACTTAGGCGATTCTCTTGCCTCAGCTTCCTGAATAGCTGGGACCACAGGAGCCCAAAGCAAAGCCCGGCTATTTTTTTGTTGCAGTTTGGCTGGAGTCAGGTTCAAACCCACCACCCTTGGTATATGGGGCTGGCGCCCTACTCACTGAGCCACAGGTGCCACCCCATCACATATATTATTAATATTTCATTTTATTTTATAGAATCAGTATATTAAGAGTTATCTATATGTGAGGTTAATAACTTGTAGATAATAAAAATTAGTGGAGTTATGAATCAAACCCATGTTCATATGTATTTAAAGTCTTGGTTGTTCCATCAACAGAGGTTCTGTTTGTTATTACCAAATTAAAGAGTCATTGAAACACTATTTACTTACATCTCCATAATGGCACACACCTGAAATAATTATTTGCATATATACTTTTTAACTTGTACAACTCACCTATTTCAGTGATCAAATTGTGAACATTGTACATTTCTTGTTTGTGCAAATAATTTATTCATATATTCTCTGAATATGGATAAAATTTATTTTTTTTATTCCTTGGTTTTGAATGGTTATTTAACAGCAATGTATTCATACATTCATAATGTTCATAAAATTATTTTATTATCTTTTTAATATATGCAGTGTGTGTACTTATGCCCTTTTGTCATTCCTGATGTTGATAATTTATGTCTTCCATTTTTTTCTAAATAATCTTGGTAGGTGTTTGCATATATCTTCAAAGTATCAGCTTTTGATTCATGAATTTTCTTGAGTTTTAAAATTTATTTTCTATTTCATTGTTTTTCCTTTAATATTTATTGCATCCATTATTCTGCTTATTTTATATTTATTTTGTGCTCATTTTTCTTATTTCTTAAGGAAGAAGCTGAAGTATTTGATTTGAGATCTTTTTCTCCATTTTCTAGTTTAGGTGTTGATGCTGTAAAGTTTTTGCTAAAAACTAACTGCTTTAGCAGGATTTTCCCAAATTTTTATATTTTATTTTCTTTTTCTTTCAGTTGAATATATATGTTCTAATTTTCCTTTGGAATTTTTATTTAACTCATGAGTCATCTTTTATTTAGTTTCCAAATGCTATAATTTCCAGATATCTTTGTATTATTGATTTTTAATATATTTTATCATAGTCTGAGAATATACTTTTCATTATGGTTAATTGTTTATTTTAAGAATTATTTTGTAACCCAGAATATGGACTATCTTGGTAATGTTTCATGTTCCCTTGGAAAAAATGGGTTTTTTTATATTATTTAGTGGAATATCATATTCATTGAAGTTGGTTGATACTGTTGTTTAAGTATCCATTAATTTTCTGATTATTTGTTCTGTCACGTATTCAAAGAAACTGTTAAAATCATCCAACTATGACTCTTAATTTGTCTGTTTATCCTTGCAATCATACAAGTTTTGTTCTATGCATTTTGAAACTTTCAGTTTATCTCTTCTTTTATATTTTTATTTTCTCATTCTTTTTGACATTTTTTTGTTGATTGATATTTTTTCTTTTCCAGTATTTTACTAATAGTTTGAAAACTATGTACCATAATACTATCCCTCCAGCATTACTAAAACTATTAACATGAAAACCTTTAATCCAAATATTAATCAGGTTCTGTAGGATTTCAACTTTCCATCTAAATACTTCAGGAAAATTCTAATCATTTTATCTCGAATTACTTTGTTACCTCACTTGTATACCACTTTGCTTTTGTGTTTAAGTTTAAAATTAGTTTTCAATTCCTGTAAAATTATTATAATTATTTAAAAACCTTTCTCAAGTATCACCATGTATGTAATAGTTGGCTTGCTTTTTATTTCTTCCTGTATCTAGAATCTTCTATGTAGGGTAATTTTATTTTTTCTCCTGCGGTGCATTCTGTACAAATTTGATTGAGTAATTCTGCTGATGGCAAAATTCTCTCAATATTTTTCCAAAATTTTCCTAATTTATTCATATTCCTGTATAATATATTCACTGAATATACAAGGTCAGACAATTAATTTGCAAACTCATCCTATAAAAAGGGCCACATACTTTATTGCTGAATATTACAACAGTCACCTTCGAAGCACTCCCTTTGGGAAGCTGAGCTCCGATGCCAGTGCCTCATTCATACAAAGCAATTTTGGAACTCCTTTTCTAGAATGGCCATTAGAGCCATGTCATTGTATGAGGGCTGATAACTAAGTTCATTAACTGATCCCAGAAAAATTGCTTTAAAAGGGTGGTACTAGGCACTGGCCTGGACACATCGCTTCCAAGGAGAGTACTTTGAGGGTGACTGCAGTGATGCTCAGCAATGAAGGAGGTAGCATTTTTTCTAGGATAAATTCACAAACTTAACTGTCAGTCCCTGTATGACTCTCAGCTGATTTTTATTGCAGCATATAGAAGATAGTGTTCTACCATTTCCTGGCCTCTGCTCTTGCTCATCAGAAGTTAGCAGTCAATCCAATTGTAGCTCCTTTAAAGATGATGATTGTTTCCTGTCTAGCTGTATTTGAATTATATTCCTTTTATCATATGTTGTGCTCTTTCTTCATAACTTTCTTCTTATTTAGCCCGATTTAAATTTCCTGGGCTCTTGTGTTGAATGATTTGGTCTTTCATTTGTTTTGGAAAACAATCAAACAAAATCGCTTTAAAAATTTTGGCTCTGTTTTGTTGTCTTCGTTTCTTCTGGAACCCCAGTTTTCTACTGTTCTGGATATATTTTGTTTGAGTCCTCCTCATCTCCTCTTAAAGGTGCAAATAACAGTTCCAAGGGAGGGAGGAGAGTGATTTTGAGCCTTCATTGCCAGGCTGATGGGTCAGTTCCCAAAGGTCGCAGCTCCCATCAGGCAGCCCTTCCCACACGGCTGCCCTCTCTGGCTTCTGTCCTACCCCTCTTCCTGTCCTTTGTAGGCCCGGGTGGACGTGCTCCCCACAGTTACTAACCCTGGGATACATGTTATTTCCTTTCACTATGACCAAAAATGTATATACGATCATTCTTAACCTCTTTTCAAATTAACTCAGTTTGACTGTATGTGTTTCCCGATGAGACTCGGACTCAAGGATATCTAGAAAATGTGGACAGATTCTCACTGTATCCTCCAGGACACTCAACCTGCCTTTCCTGCTTGGTGACTTCATGTCAATCTGTGTTATATTCTATACCATTTCTTTCCGTTCAGAATGGCTTTCTATAGTTTTTCTAATGACAGATTTTACCTTTTTAAATTCTGTTTGATTCTTTATCAGATCTGCTTGGTAATTTATTACTGTCTGTGTTTTTTAGTTATATTTTGCCTCCTTGTTTTCTCTTTAAGCATACAAAACATACTTTGTTTATATTATAGCTTTGTTTAATTATAGCTGTCCTATAATTCCTGTATCCGAAGTCTTCATAGATCTGATCTGCTAGTAGTTGTTTTTGTTGGCTCGTTTTTACGTTTCATTTCATTTTGTGTTCCGTGTCTTTTTTTTGAACTTGAGATCATCTTTTCTGGAGCTTTGTTTTCTGATTCCTGAGATGAACCTGGAGTCCTCCAAAGGCTTTGTTTTCCTCTCTCAGGTCCCTGAGTGAACTATGTGTCGAGGACCACTGTAAATAAACACTTATCTTTGGAATTTGGACTATATGAGGGGTGGCTCCTGATTATTCTTTCATAGCAGCAAGGCATGTGTGTCTAATTAATCTTTATGCTGTCTTTATAGCCATTTGGTGGCCTGGATATGTACTGGATTTATTCTAGAATAAGACTTCTGGCTTTGTCTCCTATCTTTTACACAAAGACATAAGTTCAAGTTTGCAAGGTCTAACAATTACCATAAAGATGAAAGTTATCATCAATGCTTCATTCTTGGTTTTGACCCTCACTTATGTTTTGGCCTTATTATTGTTACTCTCCATCACATGGAGAAATTAAAAATATACTTTCCTAAATTTTTCTATGACATTGGTGAGTGGTTTCAGCTAAATGATCACTTAGTGTACCTTTCAGCCAAAGTGCAGCAATCAAATATCATCATGTTATTCTTACCTTTTTGTCAATTTTTATCAATTATATCTTTTGTAAAAAGCATAGAGTTGATTTTACTTTTATTGAATCTGAGACTTCATATCTTTTAACTGTGTGGTCTGTCTTGCTTTCAGAGCTTTAAAATTCTTTAGTTTGACTGAATCTTTTAAAGTTTCATGGAGCAGTTATGCTGTGAGCTGAGTAAGGATGAAAGCGTACCTGTCAGATGGAGTTTTGTAATGAACAAAGGAGAGAGTCCTAACTGTCAATGTTAGAATTCAGATATTCATGTTATATCATGTTGTATTTCTTCTCTTTAAAGTAGTATATAAAAATTATATCCAAAGGTTTTGCTCTGATATGGATATTTAGTGGATCTTTAGGTAGAACATTTTCTAATGTCTATATTCATATCAGAATTGTAGATTCAGATTATAATAGTGCAATCTTGATTTATAGTCATACACATAATAATGATCTTTGACCAACAATGTATTACATACTTGAGGGTGAGCCCATGAAATTATAATACTATATTTTTACTGTACTTCTTCTATGTATAGATATGTCTATATACAGAAATACTTACCACTGGGTTGCAGCTGTCTATAGTATTGAGAATAGTAACATGATGTACAGATTTGTAACCTAGGAGTATCCAGGGGTGGGGAACCTGTGGCCGTGGGGCCACACGTGACCTTCTGGATCCTTGAGTTCACCTTTAGGCTGAATCTAAATTTGACAGAATGAATCTTTTTAATACAGGAATTTTGGATTGGTCGAGGGCTGCACGTGGGGATCTTCAGGGACACATGTGGCCTTGGGGCTGCAGGTTCTGTGTTAGCAAGACACAGGAACTGCCTAATGATATATCTTAGGCATATCTTCATGATTAAGCAATGCATGACTATATATTCCTAATAAAAATATGGAATTTTGAAAGTAATAGGGTATTTAGAATGCATCCATACTTAGGGTGGCTAATAAAATTTTTAATTCGTTCTACTTAAGAATAATAAAAAAATAATAGAGGTTTTCTTAAGTATAATATTAAGAAAGATGCTACGACTAGATCCTGACCCAGTAGAAAGTGTGTCTTGAAGGATAACTAGTGATTTAAAAAGACATTTTATCGTTCAAAACACTGAATATTCCATGTCTACCCACAGTGATTGCATTCAGCATGCTCATGTTAGAGATGAAGCATGCGGTCCAGGGAAGAGACATAGTTTGTTGTAGACAGGAATCTCTTAAGTAACAGAGAGAGGTTTGAGATCCAACTCTGACTCTAAATTCAGTTGTCTTTAGGCTGCATTGTATTTCCATCCCTAATAACTACTCTCAGGAGTGTTTTCTGGGCTGTAAATATTTCATTTATTGCTCATTCACGTGAATATCACAAACTTCTCTGCACACGTTTGTCGGTATCACCTGGATCAATGCATGAGCTAATATTGAGACAGTGCTGGGATGATCTGTGACAGAGGAAGCCATCTTGATTGCCAAAGGCGAGGAAAGTCTGCATCCACTGCTTTCCTCATGACTTTCAACTTAAAAAAAGTCCATAGTTCAGAGTAAACTACAATAACAAAATCCTAATGAAATTATTCATTTTTGTCAATTCTTCCTCATCTTTTATCCATATTATCTATCAAAATGTAGAGAAACATTTATTACATTCAAAGAACAAATGGAAACAAGTTAAGTGTATAATTGGTACATAAAATTGTTATGGTAAAGAAAACCATCTGTGACATTTTGTGCAAGTATTTAACAGAGACACAATACATATTTGTACCACTGTATACAATTTTTAATTCCCCGTGGTTCCAAGTTAATACTTTTTGTAGGATTAAGCATATGCAGTATTTAATCCTTACATTAAAGGATTACATTACTATGAAGTTAATTGCCTTATTGTCCTAGTTTTATATAACAGCAAACTGTACCTTGGAGAGATTAAGTAATTTGGCCATTTTCACACATGTCAGTCATGTAATGGATCCTAAGTCTGTCTGATTGCAGAGCCTGTGTTCTTAACCACAGTGCTGTACTAGAATCTCAACCACACTGAAGCTTAGCATGAATAAGCACAAATATTTTCAGAAATCTACATATAACATTTGTGAGTACTGTTATTATTGTTGAGATGCAGATTGAGGAGGAAAATGATTCTCAGAAGCAGAAATGTTCATGGAGAAGATGTCATTGGAAGTCGGTCATGGGATGGAAAAGCACGTCCCTGGTGGAGAATGGCTGGGAACTAGTGTGGGACTAGGAATAGCAAGCATGGAAAAGAGTAGGTCAGTTTGGCTGGGGAAAAGATGCATATGGGATAGTCAAATGAGATCATTGGAATTAGAACCTTCTTTCACTTTTTACATTCCATATATTTGGTTCAAGTTCTCTTTACAACATGCAAGCACAAAATACACATACAGGCATTATCTTTAAAAATGAATTTGTCCTTAGCAAAACCGTACTTAGATTCCTTGGCTACAAAGTATAGTACTTATTTGATTAGGTGTTGAAATATAATAGGAACAGAATCTTTTTTAGCTAATTAAAATACTGACATTTCTAAGCATGCCACTGATTACACATAAGTTTTAAAAAATCTACAAGAATTTGTCATTTCTGTTGGATCTCAAATATAGCACCAACTACATGAAAATACTTTCCCTGTGCGCTGCTGATGAATTTAACCGAGTGAAAGTAGAAGCAGTAACTAAGAATAAGAATGACTAAAACACACTTCTGAAGAATCATCAGTAATTGCACTGGAAAACCATCGGCAAGGAGTTGATGTTATTATTTTTCCATGTGTATTTTGGGTTGAATTGTAACTTCCTCCCCCCCAAAAAAAACAATAAAAAAATAAAAAGAAGAAAAAGAGAAGTTGGATCATAACTCCCAGTACCTCAGAATGTGACCCTTTTTGGGACATGGATCATTGCAGATGTAATTAGATAAAAGGAAACCACACTGAGGTAGGGTAGACTCTAAAGTCGGTGGGACTCGTGTCCTCGTGAAAAGATCATGGAGGGAAGACGCACATAGGGAGAACCCCGGGCCAGGAGGAATCAGAGACTGGAGTTATGCAGCTGCAAACTAAGAAATGCCAAAGATTACTGACAAATTAGAAGCTAGAAAGATACCAGGAAGGGTCCTCCTGAAGGTTTCAGAGGGACTGTGGCCCTGCTGACATCTTAATTTCAAGCTTTTAAATGGTGAAACAATATGGATGTTAATCCATCCAGTTTGTGCTATTTTGTTAGCCCGAGGAAACTAACACAGTGTGCAAAAGAATAAATGAAATGTCTGGAGCAGTTTTCCAACATAGAGCAACATGCATTGTTTTCACAAACTTTGAAGTCTTCTTCAATTTTTCAAGGAGAGATATTTTGTTTTATCCTTAGTAATGTTATGTGCAGAAGTTGTCCTAAGTAAATATTAAAAATAGAGGTGTTCTTAAGTATAATATTAGTTTAGAGCTATTACTTTCCAATGTGCTCATTTCATTAACAATAAACGTAGAACTTCAAAGAGAAATCTCAAAGACATTAATGTATCATATCTTATAGTACATATATAATATGTAATATGAATTACATGTGTTGATTTATCTGACTTTTGCAATAGTATATTTATAAAGGTCGAAATTGAGATTTAAAAAATTAAATTACATATACATACTTGAGACAGAATCTCTCTTGCACGGGGCAGAGTTCAGTGGTGTTACCATAACTCACTGCCACATCAAACTCCTGGGTTCAAGTGATCCTCCTGCCTCAGCCCCCCCAAGTAGCTGAGAATAAATTCAGTTAATTTTTAATTTTTTTGTTGACATCGGGATTTTGGTATGTTGCTCAGGCTGGTATGAACTTCTTCATACCTGGAACCCAGATATGTTCATATCTTGAACCTTCCATGAATCCTCGCAAAATACTAGAATTACAGGCATGAGCCACTGCTGTCATCTTCAAATTGTATTTTAAAGGCATAAGAAGAGACAACTATTTAATTCGTGATTAATTTTTATTTTGAGTGCTAGGTGATCTGTATTCTTCATGTTAGCATATTTTGCCTGTGGAGAGTCCGTTTGCATAAAAGTTGCATTTATTCATCCGTGCTGACCTATAAAGTGTCAAGCCATTTTCCACAGAGTTGGAAGACTTTTTTCTTCACCTGTGGATAGGATTTATCCATTAAATTACTGTCCTATCCAATGTACAGGAGATATTATATAATAGTATTTGGCTATTTCTCAACATTGTTAAACTTTTTATTTAACAACTCATGTTTCTATTTTTTGACTTTATCCCCTGGAAGGATACTGGAGGTAGAGCTATGCCTTGTACAAAATGCTTCGGAAAGTTTTGTTTTTGTTTGAAATGACAGGGATGGTTCCTAAGCAGATAAGAAGATAAATATGAGATAAATGAATAGATTTGTGAGTCTGAGATGTGTTGAATTACTGCTTTGGAGGTTAAGGGTTAGTGCACTTGTGTGTGTGTGTGTTAGCATATTTAATCATTGTTTTTCTCTAAAATGCCAAGGTGTATACCAGGGGTGTCAAAAAAAATGTATACACATTTTAAGTGATATTATCTATGTTGGTAGCAATGTGTAGCATGACATTTGTTCAAAAGATGGTGCAAATCGAATGAATCCTGGTGTCACTATGCCACAGGCATGAATAGGCTAGCGTTTTCTCTTAAAATGCATATACATATTTTTGGCCTCTTCTGTATAGTCTTTAATTTTCTCTAAATGTGAGGAGAAAACTTAGGCACGTTAATGACAAAATACATGATTTTTAGAATTTAAAAATTATTTTGATGTCATTTTTTGCTAAAATAATCCCCTTTTAGTCACTCCAGCACCTATTGCTTGATTTGACTTATACCAGAAACCACCTCCTGAAATCACAATTCTTTTGTATCTGCTGGTACATGTTTATTTATTTGTTTTCATCTTCCTTTATTCCCATTAGAGTGTAAAAGTGACATAAAACAAAGAGTTTTTTTTTTTCATTCTCATTTATTATTGCAACCCTGGGACTTGGAAAAATGCTTGCCAAACAGTAGGCGCTAAATACAGAGGGACCAAAAAAAAATTGTAAACACATTTTACAAATGGAAAAAATTGCATTAAATTTGTAATTCTTAAGTCATATTTGACTTCTGCAATTAGAGGAGGTGTTCAAGAGTGACTTGTATTCAGCTTTTGTTATTGGTATATATCATTACAATTTTAATACAGTTTTCTCTGTTCTTAGATTGTGTGTACTTAGTAAGTTTCACCTGTACCCTTCTAAGATGCACCATAGGTGTGATCCCATCAATTACCCACCCTCCACCAGAGAATATAAATGTTTTAACACAATAACTAAGAAAATGCAATGAAGGCTATGTTAACCGGTTTGAGGAAAATATTTCAGATTGTATATGAAACCAGCACATTGTACCCCATGATTGTATTAATGTACACAGCTATGATTTAATAAAAAAGAAAAAAAAAAGAAAAACAAAATAAAAAAAATTGTGTGTACTTTTCTTGGCACCCTCTACATATAGAACAAATGGATGGAAAGATATGCTTAGAATTCTAAGGGCTAACCTCAGCTGCCCAACCAAAGAATCTTCAATATGGCTGTGAAGGGCAAAAGCTAATAAAACTTGAATAATTGGGAAAGTGATTAACAAAGGTACGTTTTTATAAACAAGTGAAGTAGAAGATTAAGGTGGTTAGTGGTTAGAGAATTAAGGATATGAGCCAATATAATTTTTTGGGAGTGAGTTAGAGAAAAATACTAATCTCATTTTTCTGTTTTTGATAAAAGCACAAACCTAAATCATATAGTAATAAAACCCATCACGACAGCACCCAGTGCCTTCCTTGGATATAGCAGTTTCCAAAGGAATGGGAGGCCTGTCTTTCTGCTTAGATCAACCCTGGTGTAAGATGATGCAGCTGAGTTTTCAGAGTCAAATTGGGTGAGCACAGTAAAGCTTAGAAATTGAGACCAGGAACCTTTGACTCTCAACTGCACTCAGGTCTGAGCACTTATTTTTTTCAGTGTTAGACAAGTGCCACATGGGGACTATTACTCCAGGGAAAGCACTGTTGTTCATGACATAGAAAAGTGTCTCTATTTTTACTCTTGCAGCCTACGAAATTGCAGAATAGAGAGAATAAATTTGTAGGCCAGTCATGGTGGTTCATGCCTGTGATCCCAGCACTTTGGGAAGCCTGAGCCAGAGCGAGACCCCATCTCTAAAAATAGCTGGGCACCTGTAGTAGCAGCTACTTGGGAGTCTAAAGCAAGAGAATCGCTTCAGCCCAAGAGTCAGAGGTTGCTGTGAGCTGTGATGCTGGGGCACTCTACTGGGGATGGAAAAGTGAGATTCTGTCTCCAAAAGAAGAAAAGAAATGAAAAGAAAAGAAAAAGAATAAAGTTATTACCAAGAATAAGGAATATTGGGATATCAACCCTGTTGCTGCCCAGCTAATGGCACGGGCAGTAACTTTTATAATGTATTTTGAACTTAGGAGTGAATGGACTTGAAAACCCTCTTTCAAATTCAAGTAGAAGAGTTTCTGTTATGTTTTTCTCCATGGAACTGTCTTAGTTCTTCTATTTATCATTGTCTTAGGTTCTATTGCTACTAAAGCAAATTATTGCACATTTATTGGCTTAAAACAACTCACATTTATTTTATTACAATTCTGGAGATCAGAAGTCCAAAGTGCATCTCACGGGCCAAAATCAAATGTCAGCAAAGATTTCCTTCTGGAAGCAGTAGGGAAGAATTTGATTTTTTTCCTTTCCAGCTTTAAAAGCCACCTTTGTGGTCCCTTTCTATCTTCAAAGTCAGGAAATATTTTGCACATCGTATTACTCTTAAATTAACACTTTTTCCTTCTGTTTCCATTCAAGGACAGTTATGTGATTAGGGTGGTCCCACACGGATAATCTGTAATGTTAGTTGATTAACAACCATAATTCTATCTGCTGCCTTAATTCTCCTTTGCTATGTAACATATTTGTAGATATTGAGTATTAGTAAATGAACATTTTGGGGAGACATTATTTGCCTGGCAAATATATTTTATTTATGAAATTTTTGGTATTTCTGAAAATGAATGCATTTCAAGAAAAGAAGAGTTTCGTTTTCACGTCTGGTTGAAATAACCTAAGTCTGAGATAGAGAAGAATCTATACTTGTGCTCAGTCCTGGTGAGTTCACTCCTCAAAAAGAAGCAAGATCAAGGTGTTTCCAGAGCAGAGTCAAGCTCAAAGAGGACCAAACTCAAGATCACAGAGCAGAACAAGGTCAGAGTACTCACAGATACAAGTGTTTTTTTCAAATTAGACTTTGCTGCTTTTTAAAGGACATGCCTGTTCACGGTATGAAGGGAGCATTCACATTCCTTGTCACACATAATAATTGTGTGCAGACACACAAATCTCAAATAGGAGTTTATACTCAATGCCTTTTGGTGCACTCCCTGTGGTTAGGGGAACATTTGAACCCTGGCAGAGACTTGAAATCAGTGATTTTAATTTGCAAAGCACACAAAACTTGAGGTAGTAGTTCCAAAGTTTTTAGAAAATTAAGTAGATAGCCAATCACTTGAAATTCATTATCTCTCCATTTAAAACTTAATAATAAAATGTATTATATTTGACCTCTGTGACAGATTTTAAATAAGAATTAATCTCTATAATTAACTTGTAATGGAATTTTACTTCCAAACTGTGTGCAAATAAAACCAACAGTTGCTCATTTTTTACTGTTTTGGGCAGTAACTGTTCTGTCACATTGCTTTATGAGACAATAATAGAATGTCTAAATAGAAAAACTCAGGCCACAAAAAATTTATCCTGTGGAATAACAAAGAGATTTCCATCAATAAAAAAGGAAATCAGATTACTTTTCATATGGGCTGGCTCTGAGTGACTTATGACTGCAATACAAGTCATGATTAATGATATTTGAATGTTAGAAGTTTGAAAATTTGATAAAAATTTATTAAATATGCAGAAATTGTAAGATAACCCACCTCAGACAAGTGGTTTGAATTATATCATTCACCCATCTGCCACACTGGAGAAGGTTCACATTTATCTTTGAAAATGTCCCAAACTATGTAAACTCATGGTGTATTCCTGACCAAAACCATAAATTTTTACTACTGACCCAAACCTAAAAATAGCAGTTTTTGCCAGAGGATTCTTTGAAGCTGTTGCTAAGGAACCAGCTTTAGAAAACAAAGACAAAATAGAACGCAAATCTATTGGTTAAAAATGGAAGAAAAAGCCTGGAAAACAGCCTTTTTCTCGGGAAAGCTGCTATATAGTGATTGACGTTTTCTAGGTCTAGTCCATTCCCTGGTTGTTGTGCCACATAAACGTCTTCTTCCTCTACTCCCTGAACCATGTAGATTATTTACTGATAGTCCCTGAAATGATATGTTAACAATAATTCACTTTTCAAATATAGAAATCCTAGAGACGGTCTAGGGTCCATAGGCCATACTGAGCATGCAACAGGCATAATCCTTGCCTATAGGAAGTTGTCATATTAGAAGATAACACTTATGTGTGTGTGTTTGTGTGTGAGAGAGAATTAAATTAGTGTCATAGTCCATGTTAATCATTTCGGAGGGGCCGAAGGAAGAAAAAGCAATTCATTGGTTAGAATCTTCTAGAATTACATATAGGAATGAATGTTTTCTTTTAAAAAAGTGTTCTTCTTGTTATTCACCATGGCACAGTAGTTAGCCAGTATTTTCTGAAGGGCTTGGTACATGCTTAGCAACAGCTTCGTAAATAGCACTTTTTTTTTTTATAATGACCAATTCTGTTTCTATTTGAGGACTTTTCAGGCTATAGACACGCCAGCTTCAGTCAATGACTTTCATAGAAGTACCTCAGCTCACCTAAAGATTTATACAGACTGCAAACTTATAGGGAAAGAAATTATGAATAATGAAACTAAACAAAGGATAAAGTAGAATGAAGTAATGCTTAATTAAGAAGATAGCCGGCCAGCCATCATAAGCAGTCCCTGGTTACCTGACTAGAATATGTGGGGCATGAAATTTCCCTCAAGAGTCTGAATTGTCTGTTGTCATTGGTCAAGTAGCGTTTATGTTAACACTGGCTCATTTTGGAATTACATCCAAAAATTGAGCAAAATCTACTCAACCAGTACGGTGTCAGCATTCTCTCATAGTGGTAATAGTCCCCATATCTTTTTGGTCACTCTCTATGGAGTGATCCCTGGGCTCTCGAGGACCTGGTGCAGCTCACAGGGGAGGAGGGAGCTGAGGGCCGGCCCTGGGCCCTCTCTAGCACTATGTGCCTCTTAGAAATCTACCAGGAAAAGGTATTAGACCTCTTCCAGTGGTTCTCAACCTTAATAATGCTGCAGACCTTTAATACAGTCCAAAGGGGTCGCAACCCACAGCTTGAGAACCACTGTTAGACCCTTCATCAGGAGACCTGGTGGTCTGAGAAGACTGTCGGGGAAACATCCTGACACCTGGCCTAACACAGAAGCTCATCACTAGCTTTGCTGATTTTGAGTGGTACTTCTTGCCAGCCAGTCGAAATCAGACTATAGGAGCCACACACCTCAACCAGGGCTCTTCTCACAGTCATGCTGTGCTCCTGGTCAAGGTGGATCAGCGGAAACTTTCACCCCATTTCACCAACGGGAGGGAAAACTCTATCTAATTGACTTGGCTGGCTCAGAGGATAACCTCCATACAGGTAACAAGGGCCTTCAGCTGAAAGAGAGTGGAGCCATCAACACCTCCTCTTTGTTCTGGACAAGGCACTGAACCAGGGCCTTCCTCATGTGCCTTACTGGATTAGGAAGCTCACTCGCCTCCTGCAGGACTCTCTGGGTGGCTCAGCACACAGCATGGTCATTGCCAACATTGCCCCTAAGAGACGCTTGTACCTAGACACAGTCTCTGCACCCAACTTTGCTGCCAAGTCCAAAGATGTGATAAACCGTCTTTTTACCAACGAGAGTCTACAGCTTCATGTCTTGGCACATCTTGGCACCTGTTAAGCTGTCTCAGAAAGAACCAATAGGCCCATCAGAGGCAAAGAGAGCCTGGCCCTGAGGAAGAGGAAATTGGGAGCCATGAGGCCATAGCAGTTCCACCTTCTGCCTCCCAGAAACTCAGCCTCCTGCAGAAGCTGAGCAGTATGGACCCAGCCATGCTGGAGTGCCTCGTGAGCTTGGACCATTTGCTGGGCTCCCAGGGGAATCAGGAGGTCCCCTCTGCTGAGTACCCCAAAGTGAGAGTGGAGGTGAAGGACTTGAAGATTGAGAGACTTAAGATGAAACAAAAAGACCTGGAGGCCAACGTGCTGGCCCAGGAGGCTACAGACCCAAAGGAGAAAGATAATTGCTCTTCCACAATGCTCTGAACCCTTTCCTATCGCACACAATGGCAAAGCCCCTGAAAAAGGCTGTAGTGATGCCCCTATAACTGACTCAGGAGCAGGCAGCATCCTTAAGTGCTGAGTTCCATATCTTGAAGAATAAAAGCCAGAAAAGAAAGCTGGAGTCCCTGGATGCCTCAGAACCTGAGATGAAGGCTGAGGACTGCTGGGAACTACAGATAAGCCCCGAGTTACTGGCCAATGGGGGTCAAAAAATACTGGATCTGCTGAATGAAGGCTCAGCCTGGGATCTACACAGCCTGCAGCGCATTGGTCCAAAGAAGGCCCAGCTTATCGTGGGCTGGAGGGAGCTCCCCGGCCCATTCAGACAGGTAGAAGACCTGGAATAAGTGGAGGGTATAACTGGGAAACTGATGGAGTCATTCCTGAAGGCGAGCATCCTCAGTCTCGCTGGCCAGTGCTGTGGCCCCTGCTGACTGCTGTCTCCTTTTATTCACCATAAGGTATTTTTGGGCTTTTGAAATGAAAAGGATGGAGTACTAATCCTCAGAACATGATTATTTTCTAATATCTCAATTCATTGAGTTTGGTGATTAGGAAACAAAATATGAATGTGCTTGGTTGTTGCTGTGAGCTATGACGCCTTTATTTATTTTTCAAACAAAATATGAAGGTGCTAATTTTGTTTTATCAAGTTTTTACATTTGAATATTCTATATTAGTTTTTGCCTATATTTAACTAACATCCAGGATGACTTTTTAAAAATATTTATTGTGTATAAAATGTTGCTTTAAAATAAGTGTTCATTATGGATGGGTAAATCAAGGTAATTAACACTGCATCCTTATGCGACTTTTAAAGTTCAGTTTGTGCTACTTGAGTATTCCTATAGGATAACCAGAGTTATTCCCAAAGGTGATTTAAAACAGTTATTTATTGCACTGTCTCTTTAGAAGAATTTGCACTTTCACCTGCTTGACTTTTTATTTAAAGCATGCATACTGCCAGGTGAAATTACGGGCTCTCTGTTTCAACTGGTAGGAGTGTGTGTGTGTGTGTGTGTGTGTGTGTAAGAGAGCTAGGCTTGCTATAGAAAGCAGATTAGAAAAACATAGCAAAATAGATGAGGAAACAGCCAAGAGAGTGATGTGGCATGGGATGTAGAGTGTTCATTTATTTTTTTAAGTAACTAATTTTTTTATTTCAATTTTTCAGGTGGTACAAATGTTTTTGATTACATGGATTGCTTTTATGTTTGAGTCATGGTTATAAGTGTGCCGTCATTTAGATAGAGTTTGTTGTACCTGTGATGTAGGTTTGGTGGGTCCCTTTCTGCACCCTTCCCCCTCATTGACTTCCATTTTTAAATTTTACTTCCTTTTATGTACTTGTGTGTTCATCAGGTAGTCCCAGTTTAATAGTGAGTACATGCGGTGTTTAATTTTCCATTCTTTACATACTTCATTATAGGATAATGGTTTCTGCTTCCATCTAAATCAGTGGTTCTCAACCTTCTTAATGCCATAACTCGTTAATACAATTCCTCATGTTGCGGTGACCTCCAACCATAAAATTATTTTCATTGGTACTTCATAGCTGTAATTTTTGCAATAGTTAAAAATCATAATGTAGATATCTGATATTAGGCGACCCCTGTGAAAGGATCATTCAACCCCCACTGGGGTCACAACTCACAGGATGAGAACCACTGATCTAAATTGTTGCAAATGAGACTAGGTCATTCTTCTTCATGGCTGAGTAGCATTGCGTGATATATACACACACATACATTTTGTTAATCACTCATGAATTGATGGGCATTTGAGGTGAGTTTACTTCTTTGCAATTGTGAATTGTACTGTATGAACATTCAAGTAAAGGAATGCGTATACACTGTTGGTGGGACTGCAAATTAGTACAACCTCTAAGGAAAACAATATGGAGATTTGTTAAAGAAATCAAAGTCCCCCTACCACGTGATCCAGCAATCCCACTTCTGGCTATTCACTCAAAGGTAGATAGTGCTTTTAAAATTTTACTGCCCTAGCATTGGTTTTCCATTCTAGTTAATGTGTCTTTTACTTCTTAAGCAAAAGACAGTCTCTACTCCTGCTCTGAATAAGCAATGCTTACAGCAAGGATGATGAATTTAAATATTTAACCTGATAATATTGCTTCATATTATCATGTTCTCCTGAGATGGTCTGTGATACCAACCAAGTTTCCTAATTTCATAAAATGTCATGCTCATCTTACCATAGAATTTCTTTTTCCACAGAACTCTTGAGTATGTTTTCATTTACTAGACCAAGAAAGAAACCATTGTTTTAATAACCATCCTATAAATGCAGAATTCAATTTCAGAGAAGCCAAATGAGTAGTACAATGAGATAACTAAGAATTAAATTATAGCTTCTTTTTCTTGTACATTTGTGTGATGGCTAAGTCCACACCTGGCCAACCCCATATTTCAGAATATGTTCATTTTTTAAAATCGAATTGTCAGTAATGCGAGGTTTTGAATCTCTACTCGCCTACACATTTACTCCTTCTCAGATGCTCAGATGGTTTTCTGTATTTCTGGATGTCTCTGCAGGAGGAACTATCACTCATGCTCTCCAAGGAACCTGGAAATGAGGTGGTGGTGCCGTGGCCCCTTCAGTACCTGCCCTCAGTGGGCACCAAGGCCAGCTGAGCTCTGGCTGCCATCTCCTTGGTACTAACGCTTTGCACTGCTCTGTCTGCGATACTTCATCTGATTTGTAGCCATCTCCATCCTCAATTTTCCCAAGTACAAGGGGGAGGATACAACCACAGGTTTTTTGGTAAGCCTTTTCTAAAAGGCTAGGTGTCATTAGAAAAAGTACAGGACAGTGGTGCGGTGCAGCTGCAGCAGAGTTGGTTTCCACAGGAGACATGGATTTGTCTGTGGGTTCTGTTTCATTGGTGCTTCCATGTCTGGCTCTTGGCCTGGCCCCGTTTGCTGGGGGTCCTAAACCCACCACTGCTGCTGCTGCTCCAAGAATATGTTCATCTCCAAGCATAGGCTCTTCTTGGAAGTGATCCCAATCTTCGGGTCAGACCTTTATTTCTCAGTCCAACTTTGGGTCACAGGGTCTAGTTCTTCTTTGGCTCACTGACACTTGAAACTCTTTATCCCTCCTTTAAGAATTTCTTCTTGTATTGTGTCTCTTGCAGGACAATCATAACTGCACATTTTCCAAAGTGTAGTTTGGCTGGTCTTAAATAGGAACACATTTAGAACAATAATTTTACAGTGCTCACTGGCCTTACTTGAGCCCAGACAATTTATTTTAAAAATCTGTCTTTCATTCAATAAATGTCTTTCTAAAGATCTAAATTCTTAGGAGTGTAAATGTAGGTATTGCAGGGTAACTTCTTAAGAGACACACACATGACGAAGCAATAAACATAAATTAATAGGGAATGATAAAAGACGTCTCCCAAAGCAGCATTAAAGTTATTCAGATTAATGCTTTCTCTAAAAAAAATGGAAGATAAGTCTTTTAATATTTAGGTGATTTATATCATTTTTATTTTTCCCCCATTTAAGGAGGACACTCAGCTGATAAAGCCAACCAAAACTACAATGCAAACTCTTGACAATGTATTTTTTAATTTTCTTATTTTATTTTATTTATTTTATTTTTTAAAGTGATTACCTATTTTATTTATTTATTTTTATTGTTGTGGTTTTTGGCCAGGGCTGGGTTTGAACCCACAACCTCCAGTGTATGGGGCCAGCACCCCACTCCTTGAGCCACAGGCGCTGCCCAAACTCTTGGAAATTTAAAAACGAGAGCTCCTGCACAGGTTTTGCTCCTCAAGGTAAATAACTAACCACTCATATGAACAAACAAACAAAAACCCATAAAGTATTCTTTCACACTTTTTTTTTTGGTCGTTGTTGTTTTGTTCATTAATTTAGTTGTTATCAAGGGTGTAGACCTTTCTGATCTCTTCAGCCAGAAATAATATCTTCTTTCTTCAATATAGCATTTTGACTTTCTCTTATGTCACTGGCTTTGTAAAAATTTGGGTAACATGTAAACTCTGTGAGAACAGAGATGAACCTTGTTTTTATGTCTGTGACCCTCTCCACACACTGCATCCTTCAGCTGTTAAATGCACCACAATGTTTGATGAACACAGATGTCTTTTGGCGTAACTGTTTCTTAAGAATAAAGGTCTTGCAGCAGGGAGGCTAATTTGACTTGTATGGCTGCTATAGGAAAAGTACTGGAATGTTAACCTCTAATGCTCATGGCCACTGACACAGATGTACTGAGGCAATGTTGCCGTGTGTGTAAGAGGTTAGAGTCAGATGTTGAGCAAGTTGCTTCACTCCCAGTATGGTTGGTTTTCTCATCCATGAAATGAGGTTGCTGATGGGAACTTCCTAATAAAGTCTTGTGAAGATTAGTTGAAATTAATTTATGTGAAGCTTTTAGAACAGTGTCTGGCACATGGATCACAGAAGAGGTTAGCTATTATTGTTACCATTGCCTTGACAGCCTGAAAAGATCAATATCTATTTAAATGAAGCCAAAGGAGAATGAAATACATTAGGATCTCTCTCAGGTGACCACCCAAGGGAGTGTAGCAAATAGATCAACATGCGCGGTGGTCAACGTAACAAGTAGGCCTGCTGTACCGATACGTACATGTGGTGAATGTCCAGTCTATGAAAATTAGGTCAACTCAAGGAGGTGGTCAGTAGAGGAGGTGATCAGCTGTGGAGTTTCTACCGTGTACTAGAAATGTACAGTATCCAGTGAATATGCTAGTGAAAATGTACAGATTTGTGGTTGATATGCTGCCCCCAGCCTAAGCAGCTCACAATGTAAGTTGATACAGGCCCAGTTTATACTGAGAGTTTCTATTGCTCAGGATTAAAAAAAAGAGAGAGATTGCAATTTCAAAAAGGAAAAAAAAAAACAAGATCATATCAAAGAGCAGTAAAAAAAAAATTAACTAGATGAATAATAATATAATAAAAGAAAATTCCTTACTTGGTCCAGTAAGTCCTGTAATAAACACTCTCCTCTTCACGGCTCACTGGTTGTTTGCAGCCAAAGAGGTTAATTTGAACCTAAAAGGCATTAGTTGACTGCAGTGAGAAACACCTGGAAAAAACTAGCAACTGAGAAGTAAAGCAGAAACTATACATTTCAGAAATTACCACCAGGGGTAAACGTGCTTTGACACCCCTTTCCTTGTGCTCCCTTCCTGTCAACTTCCTCAAAAGCACTCACTCCACAATTAATCTGCTCCCATCAGATCTTCTGACCAACTTTTTGGCATTTGTATGGTTTTGCTGTTGCTTTGGTCATTGTCATAGTTAGAAAAATTTGCCCAGAAATCTGGGAGTAGTACAGGTGGTTAGATGCTATATTGGAAGTTACCTTTTTATCATTAATGATGACTTTTATTAAATTCTCAAAATTACAATAATGAATTTGCTTTTTTGTTGTTGTTGTGAAATGTTTCCCCAGGAAGAAATATTCTCATCTATCTCGATAGAGCAAAAAAAAGAGCTATTATTATTAGGCATTGACCCAATGAACCTAATCCATAGTTTTTGGCTGGAAAATCTGAAACTTATTTTCCATTAATAATGTGAGAGCATGTTGATAGCTGAATTTTCCTCACTGCTATTAAAAAATAATCACTCTGTTGATGTTGCATGAAATACATTACCATGTACTTTATCATCAAGTTTTGTCTGTCATGTCCTACTATCACACCATCATGGAAACACATTAACATAATCATTTTACTCACATTAGTTCTCCTTTTGACATGTTCTGGAGTTTCAGTCTAGTAAGTAACTAGGCTGTCTATTAGGAAGATGAAAAGTCTTAACGGAAGTCCTGACAGCTTTAAAGTTAGAAAATGTTTTAGAATTAAAATGAATTAGAGGCCAGTGCCAAAAATTACAGTAATAATTAGGCAAATAATGAGAACTGTGAAATTTGAATCGAATGGGAAGACAGAGTAAAAATAACAGTGTCTTTGACTAAGGTAACACTTGCATGTGGTTTAACTTTCAAAATAATGTTTCTTCTTTCCTTTAGATATGAGAAAACTGTTTAGACAATTAGTTTCTTTCATTCCTCTGGGGCCTTACAAGCCATTAATGTAAGTCTTTCTGTAAATTCTCTTTTCCAGATAGATACATGAGTAACTGGCAGCGTGTGTCAGGAGTCTGCATTTGTGTTCCCACGTTGAGGAATGACATTTTTATATATGTATATATTTAGCCGCTTGTCACAAAGCCATGTTCTCCATACCCTTCTTCTCTTCCATACCATGTAGACTACTTTCTTTGCTAATTATACCCAGGAAAATAAATAACTTCTCTAGTCCCAAGTAGCTTAAGCTGGTTGGTGGCATGGGCCTGTGAGCGATCTGCAAAATCTCACCTTCATAGTCTGAGTGCGTGTGCGGGAAGCCGGCCAGGGAAAGCGCTGCGTGGTGGTGGGGATGGGGCAGTGATAGGGGTGAGACACTCTGTCATTGCAGGTTCTGGTGGGCTCATTGAGGGCTCATGTAGTAGAGGCCTTCCAAGGTCCTGAAGTGTACAACCCTTTACTAAGTTTCAGGAGCCCTTACTGCCTCAGTACCCCGCTCTCTGCAGTTTGGAGCTTCTAACTCCTTGGCGGTGACAAGCCCATCAGTGTTCAGTGTGGAGCAAGAGGAAAGGGGCTCCTGAGCAATGTCGTACCTGGGACAGCTGAGAACTCACTGATCTCCCTCCTGGGAGGAATTTCAGGTCAAGGGGCCTCTTTTGGCATTCAGCTGTGTCACTTTGGGGGAGAGGTCTCACAGGTAAAGTGAGCCTGTCATTCTTAACCTCTTCAGTGCATTTTATAAATAAATAAATAAATAAATAAATAAATAAATAAATAAATAAATAAATCTGCAAGAGACAGGACTTAGAGAGACAAGTAAAGCATTGAAACCGTGGACCATATCCTTTTAGTTTATAATTAGACAAAATAGTTTTAAGGCCCCAAGATGTGTAGAAACAAATATATATTACATATTGATTCCTGTTGATACCGGTATTTCAGTTCTTGGTCTCAGTGATTCGAAGAAAGAATCCATGGACCACAGATCATTGGTAAGACAGGATTTATTCACAAAGAATACAAAAATTACAAAAACCAAAGCTCCTGGCCGAGAGAACCCAGGAGGGGAACAAGCTCTCCTGCTCCCTTTTGGAAGTCTGTTTCTGGGCTCTTTGCTCAGGAGTATACATAGTGGCAGGGGGTTGTTTTGCCAGAACTCAATGTTTACTTTTAGGGCATTTGGTCTTCTAAAGTTATAGCCCTTGGAAACTCACATAAAATTGACAGGCTATGAAATTGATCAGCCAGAAGTGAGGGGAAGGGAAACACCAAGGTGCTAGTGTCTCTCCAGCAGGTTTCTGGCCCTTCCAGCTACTGAAGCCTCCTAAGCCCACCCCCACCCCCCAGCCTGCTGGTTCCACCACCTGCCCCCACACCAACGCCGCCAGGGCTAAGGGGGCAGGTCTTGGCACCATCGGTCCTGTATCACTATAATCTTTAGGTTTTTTGTAGGCAAAAATATCACTTCTAATCTTTATTATTATAGATACAATTAATGAATTGATGTCTTTAATCTTTAACATTTTAAGAAAATTTTGAGAAAAAAGTTTCAACTTTGCATTGCTGTATGTCCCAGAGACTACTAAATGATAATGACCATGTTTTTCTGTAAATATAATAAATTCATTTTTTATTTTCCTGATCTTTGATTCACTAGTATTTAAAGAAGTGCTACAGGAATACTCCTGTGTATGTTATCCAGATCTTAAAATGAAACCACGAAATAGATTAAAGTCACATATTCATCTTCAATCTTTGTGACTGTGTCTTACAAATTTGCTTCTTATATGTAATTTGGTCTATCTCGCATAAAATTTTTTTTAGTATCACCCCATTTCCTTCTGATCTTATAACCACTACCTGCCACCATAGGTTCTGAAACTGCCTACTGGAGTTGGTTACAAGCCACTTAAGACTCTCAAAAATCTTCTGCATTAAAATGAAGCCTCCCACCAAAAGCTGATACTTACTTAATAACAACTATGCTTCTATCTGGTTTTCCTTAAGAAATTGCCATGATTTATTTCTCAAGTTGCTAAGTAATCTTTACTCACTTGGTACTACATTATTTTCTATAAAATCAGATATCCATGTGTATTATATATAAACATAAAGTATTTATTAGTATTTTATGTATATTTCTGTTATTTAATGTTTATGGATTTAAATATGTATCAGATATGTGCATTCATATATATGCATATAAAAATACAGCCATTTCAATGATAAGGTAATTTTTTTCCTGGAATTTCCTTTAAAATAACTTTGGCATGATGTGTATTTCAATTCAAAGACCACTTATATTTCTTCTCTGTGTACTTATAAGCAGATTCAGCCTTTCTTTTCGAAAGGTTCGAAAGTTGTTATTCTAGGCTCGGGCTTAGGTATAAAAACTGTTTCTGGGCATGGTGGTACATGCGACAGTCCCAGCACTCAGCAGGCTGTGTCGAGAGGGTCCCTTGAGCCCAGCAGCTCAGAGCTACAGTGAGCTGCTGCCTACCCGGCAGGGCCTGTCTCCAGAATTAAATTAAATTAAATTAAATTAAAATTTTACAAACGAATTCTAACTTTGGTTCTCTAAAAGAATCTAGTTTCCTAGGGTGGACCCCTAAAACATTCTGATTTGTTGGAACTGAGAAAAAACTGAAACATTTATATTTTTAACAAGCAATCCCAGTAATTCTGATGCCAGTATTTCTTGAAGCACATTTTTGAGTGTTTCTTTTTCTAGATAATAATCACCTAATTATACAGTATCAAATGCAATAATCATTAAATACTGACTTTGTCAATGGCTTAAATCAACTCTCCTTTTAAGACTCTGCCAATATTCTTTTAAAGTACTTCATTGCTCTGAGTTGTGTTTCCAAATGGAATAACACTTAGTGTTAACAGTTCCTTTCCACTATTTCTGCTTTACTGGGAGTCGAGAAGACTGCATGGGGAAGAAAGACACAGGTATAATCATGACCAGTGGAGGACGGGGGTCTTTTCATTGGAATAAGAAGATCTAGAAGACAATGATTAAAGCAAATTCTTCAAAATGCATCAGAAACTGTTGAGAAAGTCCCTTGAATGCTATCGCAATCAGGTTGATGAAAATATCTCTGATTGTATCTGAAGCCCGTACACTGTACCCCATGACTGAATTATTGTACACAGATATGATTCAATAAAAAAAAAAGAAAGAAACTGTAGAGGGAATATCAAGGACAACCGTTACCTTTTCTAAACTTGACAGGTGTTACCTAGATGTGGGTCAACTTGCGCCACACTTTACTCCTTTCAGCAAATAATTGCTCGATTAAACTTGGGAAATTAGTTTTTTTCTAAAACCGATTCTCTGACAGACTCTGTAATTCTGCTTTTGTGTCTTGAATTTTCTATTTTTTTTTCAATTGGTAACATATGCTAAAAGAAGCTCAAAGAGTTAAAATCAAATAAGAGACAAGAGTTAATTCTGTCCTTTACCACAGTACAGTTTTCTACTCTTTCTTCTTAGAGGCAAATGCTCTTAGGCATTTCTATTTTTTAATGTGTATTTCCAGAGTACATTGCATATGGGGGGTGTGCGGGTGAGGGGAAATAGAAATAAAATCAGGGCAGGAAATTCCTGTGATTTCAAATTAGCCTAAAGAATGACTGAGTAGCCTAGAGAAAGTGTTAATGTCACTAAGCAGCATATGTATTTATGATGAGGAAATGACTTAGATACCAGAGAAATATAATATATTCAAGTAAGCATGCATTCTCTCAGGAAAAAAGAAAAGGAATTTTTTTTTTAAGCAAGTATAGCTTTCAGAAACCAATCAATTTAAATGTGAATGCATTTTAGCACAACAAAAATTACCTGAGTCTTTTTTTTTTTCTTTTTTTTCTTTTTTTTTTTTTTGTAGAGGCAAGAATCTCACTTTATCGCCCACGGTAGAGTGCCGTGGCGTCACACAGCTCACAGCAACCTCCAACTCCTGGGCTTAGGCGATTCTCTTGCCTCAGCCTCCCGAGTAGCTGGGAAAACTACCTGAGTCTTAAGTAAGATAACCTAGAGATGGCAGAAACATTGGCAACCAATCAGT